>JAECWU010000171.1:0-42500 GCA_018150985.1 Chymomyza costata
GAGCGATAAATATGCTGAAGTCGGAGTGAGCAGCGGCAGCAGCGTCGAAAACGAAGAGTAGCTTTAGCTTTGTGCTAAGAGCGTATGATGGTGTGATGCACTGTCGAAGGCAGCGACTGCAGCGACGATATATGTTGAGCTTCAGCCAAGTGGTGAGAGCGTTGTGTATGCTGCAGCGTGCAAGTAAAGATGAGCTTTAGCCAAGCTTTGGGTATGCTGCAGACGATAAGGGCAGCGGCAGCAGCGTCGAAATATAAGATAAGCTCTAGCCCTATGCTGAGAGCGTTGGTTATGCTGCAGCCGGAAAGGGCAGCGGCAGCAGCGTCGATAGTTAAGAGAAGCTCTAGCCCAATGCTAAGAGCTTTGAAGAGTTGCGGCTGATGCAATTTTCTTGGGCCTCGTGGTGCGGTTATGTAACCGATTTTTCCAAGTTTTTGGAAAATTCACTTACTGCGATTAGGGCCGTTTAGGGCGACGAGTGAAGTGGGCGTAGTTTGAGTTGTGCAGGCGTATTTGTTGGTGTTGGACATCAAACCAACAGTTTTCACAAACACGCTTTTGTTTTAAATGTTCACAAAGGTTACGCGATTGCGATGAAAATATTATTTATTAATAAACTTTAACGTACTGCCCCACGTTGGGCGCCAAAATGTTGGATATACAAAGCGTTTTTTGTACAAACATGAAACATAAGTTTGGGCGGTACGATAAGGTTATATTAATAAGAGTTATTTGAGATCGCCGATAAGAACAGACGCACTTCTTGTTTGTTTTAGGTTCTATGCACAACTAACTTTATTGAACTTAACATAACTTATAACTAGGTGGATGCTTGGCTTAACATAAAAGCTTTACAGAGAGAGTATCGAGTGCAACTTGCATTGAGTGCACTGATATTGAGTTATAACGGTTTGATAATATTTTGAGATTAACTAAACGAGTGCAAATAAGAGCTTTAACTAAATTACATAAATGAAATGGTGAAGGCATATTAGTTTGACCACACAGTTTCCATACAAAAATGTGGGGCACTGCGACCTAAAGATCGTACCCATATGTTTATGCAAAAGACTTTCTGCTTTCCGTATGAATAGCAGAAGGTCTTTCGTCTACATGGACTTTAGATGGAAGGGACTGATCCGTTACTTTCCCGTGCGACAGGCTCTGTCCCACTCCAGCGCTGCGCAGTCACAGAGAATATGTCTGGTGGTTTCATCGTGTTCGAGATAGAGTCTACACTCTGAAGAATCAGATATGCTCTTTTTCTGTAAGTGGTATCTTACAGTGTGGTGCACAGATAGGTAAGCTACCAGGAGTTTCAAGTCCGCTCTGCTAAGACCATTTGTCTTAATCACATCCGGAGGTTTGACAAGCTCTTATGCTTGTCGCAGCCCCGGCAAGAAGAACCAGTATATTCTATGTGTTGTATACCAACCAATGCCACAGAAAGGCGCAGGAGATGTAGTGGGGGTGGAGGCACCCTGTCGTGCTAGATCATCAGCGATCGCGTTTCCATCCACTCCTGAGTGTTCAGGTACCCAACATAGCACGACTCTGTGCAGGGAAGACAGGAGTTGGAGGTAATTGTGATATTCTCTAACCATCCTAGAGGAGATGATCCATGATGATAGTGCCCTGAAAGCAGCTTGGCTATCTAAATAAATGAAAATGTTTGCTCCCCTAGTTCCTTTGTGAAGGATACTGTGGGCGCAGATCTCTATGGAATCATTCTCTGCTTGATAGACGCTGGTCCAGATGCTCATTGCAATAGAGACTCTGGTGTTGGGTCCAACGACTCCAATTCCTAGTACGTTTTTAATTTAGGACCCATCCGTGAGCCATTGTTGCCACCGGAGATTTCCAAAGAGGCTGCATTCAGCGCAAGTCTCCCGACTTGGAAGAAGAGATATAAATTTCTTGTTGTGAAATAAGAAAAAAGTTTATAAGGGCGGCATGTCCTATGTCACTTGATAAGAGGCCAGATGTGGTCTGGATATGTAGTACACTATGACTTTTAACATTATTAATTGCGTCATCGGCGTAGATAGATACATTCATACCTTTGTGCCTTTTCAAAATTGTGTTAATTTGTTCAAACGCTATCGTGAAGTGAACGACAGAGAGGGGAGAACCTTGTGCGATTCCGATGAATAGCTTGTGGGAGTCAGAAATGGTGTTGTTAACTCCAACTCTGAAAGTGCGATTGGTCATTAATGCTTTTGTAAGGTTATAAAGCCTAGGACCAACGCCCCAGCGCTCAAGTTTACAAAGTACTTCATGAAGCCCCATGAAGCGATCGAAGGCTATTTCAAAATCCGTCGCCAGAATGGTGACAAGATTTTTTGTAGAAAGAGTTCGACGCGAGGTGCTGGATACGCAACAAAGCGTCCATTTTTCTGTTTCTCTGTTTAAATGATACTTGGTCATGTGAAATTAAGTTGCGGCGCGTGGGATGCAACAGTTTGCAGAGGCTCTTATACATTTTGTGACTGGGGCGATTTGCTGATTTAAGCTGATTTGATGATGCTTATGCATATTTCAAGATTTATTAGTAAAATGGAGGAAAGAATATTTCAGTTGATAGTATTGTTAGTATGGGGAGTATGTTTTAATAAGCACACCGATGCCTGCCCGATGTGTTTTGGGGGACGTTGTAAAAATAACCAGTATATGCCTTAAGTTAGGTTGGTTTGAATAGGCTGCTCAACCAAAGCTGAGATCACCCAGAGACCATTATGGCCCATTGTGATGCCTTATTGCAGAAAGGATTATAAGAAGGGACAATGGGTAAAAGAGGATCAAAAACTAATGGTTACTTCTAATCGCCAAAGTCTCTATTGTAACAGAACCATTTCGGGGATTCAACAAACGTAGCCAGATCTGCTATAGACACATTTGCCAGACTGCCCAGGGCTTCGAAGAATGGTTTTCCCAGAAACTGGGTTCATCTTCTAAGAAGCGCCGGACAGTCGCATAGTAGGTGTTGAATGCTTTTTACCTCCTCCTCGTCTCCGCAGCTGCAGCAGAAGTCGTGATGGGGAACGTGTAACCTCTCAGCCATTAGGCCTATGGTGCAGTGCCCCGTTAGCACTCCTACCACCATCCTTGTCCTGTTTTTTTTTCAATGTAGGAGTTCGGATTGTACCGTGGCCAGAGTGCTCGGGAGATGCGACAACCGGACACAGAGTCCCATTCTCTTTCCGCATGAGCTCTGACCGTCCCCCTAATTTGCAATACGACGTCTTGTAAAGGTATGCCTATATCCGTGACCGCAAGGTTGCCTGGCAGTGCTGAACCGTTTCTTCGAACGATCAGTGTGGACTGTCAGCTCGTTTCCTTCAAAAGGAGTTTTTAGCTTCCAATTTTATCACTCTGGGATAATTGGATCAAATTTGTAGTTCAATTTCAGAACCGTGGAGCACTAGTCACTATCCTCAAGCAAGTATACCTAACACAGGTAGGATACTGCTGTGACCCGAAGTAGATGGCCTAAAAAGTATCAGTGCCCGGAGACTCGCTGCGCTTCTAGCTGCCACCGACTTCAGGAAGGTGCCCACTGGCTGCAGGCTCAGAATTACATCAAAGGCCGCCTGAGGTGTGGATCGCAAGGAACTGGTAATACCCAAGCAGGCCGCCCTTTGAAACCTCTGGAGGTTGTTAAGGTGGTTTTTGGTGTTAGCCGCCTTCCACCATACCAACGCTCCATAAGTTAGGATAGGTCTGACGACTGCTGTGTAAAGCCAGTGAATGATATACGGTTGCAGTCCCCATTTCCTACCAAACGTCTTTTTACAGGTGTAGTAAGCACCTAAAGCCCTTTTCACTCTTTCTTCTGAGTCTCTCTTCTAAGAGAGTTTAGAATCCAGAATGACACCGAAATACATGGCCTCCATAGATCTTTTAAGTTGTAATCCACCTAGGGACGATGGCGTGAACTCAGTTATTTTGTATTTTCTAGTGAACAGTACCAGTTGGGTCTTTTGAGGATTAACCCCAAGACCGTTTTGTTGTGCCCATCTTAGGGTGACGCCATGAGGACCACATCGTCTGCGTATGCCGTCACCCTACATCCTGTCGCCTCTAAGAAGAAGGTCGTTGAGCACCAAGTTCCACAAAAGCGGCGAGATGACACTGCCTTGTGGAGTGCCCCTCGTAACTCTCTTTCTTACCTCTCCTGCACAGAGTTCAGAGTTGACACCCTTAGCATACTGCTTAGCAAGTGGCTCGGTCTCGGTCCTGACGTTGTTGAAGGCTCCCTCGATATCGAGAAAAGCCGCCAACGTAAACTCCTTCTGATGCAAAGCCTTCTCATTGCTTCCTAACACCGTATGTAGTGCATTATCAACGGACTGTCCCTTTAGATAGGCGCGTTGCGATCCGCTGAATATTCGGGGAGTTAGCTTGTTCCTGATGTGTAGATCCATAAGTCGTTCCATCGTTTTCAGTAAAAACATGGATAGACTTATGGGTCTGTAGCTGTAGTAATGCTGGAAGTAACATTGATGTTATATCGATGCATCGATTTTTTTCCGGTCATCGATATTTTTATTTAGATTTTCGATTATCGACCAAATCCCATTACGGACAAAATATGGGCAATCAACGGCATCCACATCACAGAAACTTTTCGGTTTTATAGAAAAAAACAAATCTTAAAAGATCCGAAATAGTAGGGTTGACTCAATTTTGACACTTCGACAATATTTTAATGTCGAAAACTTAGATTCAAGCATGTGTCCGTTGAATTACTAGAAGGGGTTACTTTTTTATCAAAAAACGTGGACAGGGGTTTATTTAATAACCATATTGAAGGGATCACAAATTAGTTTAATGATTATGAGACTGCAATTCTGGCTGGAACAGAACATTTTTTTGTTATAACTCACAGGATCACAAAAAAAAGTGGTGTAAACTTAACATGTAATAGAGGCACCCCTTATGGACTTTGGGCAGCTGAATCCAAAGTCCAAAAAACCCCGATCCAAGGGTTCTTAGATAATATACAAATTATCTGGATTTATGGGATTTTTTGCTGTGAAGGACTTTTTTGGACTTCGGATTCAGCTGCTCAAAATCCATAAGGGATGCCTCTGTCACCTGGTCAGTTTACACGACTTTTTTTGGTGGCTTGTATTATCTTTTGTTTTTGTTGCATAACCTTTTGGATTGATATTTATTATTTCTTTGCTTATTTTTCTATGAAATGTAATTAATTTTGAAATGTATATTATGAAAATATGTATACTTATCTCTTGGTTTGTTTGTTAATTCCATTTGATTATTTGAAAATACTTATATAACCAAACCAACAGATGGCTCACTTTGAATTAATTTAAGCATTCAAAAAATGGCCGCCTTATGTACTTCGATGTATCGAAGTTAAAAAATATCGAAAACATCGATTTTTACCAACATGCTTACCAACATCGATGTTTCTCCAGCACTAGTCTGTAGACCTTTGCCGAGTTGTGGTTAATCTTTCCCGCCTTGGGGATGTAAGCCACCCTCACCTTCCTCCAGCCCCCTGGGATGTTACCTGTAAGAAGACATCCCTTGAAAATAAAAATGGTGGTATACACCTCGTTGCCAGTTTCTACACAAGACGGGAAGTGCGTCTCCATAAGTAGATCCAGTGATTCTTAACTGTTTTTTGTGTAGGTTCCGTCCGGTTTGGATGTATCACTAGCCAGCACATTGCGTAGTGTGGATACTTCGCTGGTACTAGCAATATCCTCACAAAACTTATTTCAAAAGTCTCTCTTTGCTTTTTTACACCGGCTCTTAAAGATCCTGAAACCTAGCCGGTAGGTGTTCCAGTCCGACTGACTGTTGGTAATTTTTGCTTTGTTGAAAAGCTTTCTCGTTTCCCGCCTAATCAAGCCTAGCTGTTGTCCACCACGGTAGGCGGTAGCACCTCTGTAATCATCAAATTGCAATTTTCAAGTTTGCGAGGTAGCAACAGCTCCCCTTCCGGTGAGTCGGGTAGTGTGTAGCCGACTGTTCTTGAAAACGCATCCCAGTTAGTTATTTTTGGATTTCTGTTAGGAGGCGGCTTGTCCCCATACCCTTTGATATCAAAATGTATCCTGTAGTAATCCGAGAACGAACACTGAGTGGATACATGCCAATTACCATTGGATAGGGAACTGCTGATCGACGCTAAGGTCACATCAATAACCTCTGCGCGGTCCTTATCGCGGAAGGTGGGGTGGTTGCCCCGGTTACACACAATAAGGTTTGCGCTCAGCACAAAGCCACACCTCTGTCATTTATGCCCGTGCTACTCCAAATGTGATGGGCATTGGCATTACAGCCTAGGATCAAATCGTTGCCCTCTGAGCCGAACAAGCGCCCTGATTTTTTCCGATGGGGATCGCTGTAACGAGGAAAGAAAAGAACATTAAGCCCAACCCTTACCACGATACATGTTCTTGGCTACGTTTCTAGGGAAAAGGAGATGATATCCGCGACCTCCAAGGCCATGAACCTCTTCACTTAGGATCCAGGGTTCTTGAATTAGAGCCACGTCTATCTTCTCCTCCTCCATAACCCGCAGTAGGCAGCCGATAGTACCATAGAATGATGCAGATTAATCTCCACCACCCTAAGACTGTCTTGCTGACCTAGCATCTCAGCTTCGCCCAAGGCAGCCCATTCCAAGCTTCAGCTGGCCCTGCTTCGCTATGATGTGGCTTTTGAATTCTCGACCAATGCTGATCCGGAGATCCTTGCCGCGTTTCCAGTGTCGCGAGCCAGCCCTCTCACCATCACCCAGTCATCGGAACCACAGTCCGCATTCTGACCCTTGATCATGCTAAGGATGGTTCGGTCCTCCATAATTGAAGGTGGGATTCATGCCTTCATGATCGACCGGGCCGGAATTCGGTCTTTGGTAACGACCTCGATCTTCCTGCCGGGCCAGTGGTCGCTAATGACAGTGACCGTGTCTGTGAGGAACCTAAGCGACTCCTCGTTGGCACAGACAACGACTTTAGCTCCCTTAAACCATTTGTTGCCATCAAACTGAGCGATGAACGGGTCTACGCTTCAAGTCATGGCATCATGGATGGCCAGCATTATGACCCTCTCCAGTATGAGCCCATTGTCGGCCGAAATTTTCACTTCCGGGTCATTTCGGTCGATATGGAGTTCGGGCCTAGAGCTTAAGCTAACTAAACCATTGTCTGGTCTTACCCGCTTGTTCTCCGAGACCTTCTGCGAGTCATCGGATCGCTGGCGCCTCGATATACCACCCTTCTTTAACGCTTTCTCCTTCGCTGTCAAAGATTCCGGATTGCGGCCGCTAAGTGTCTTTAGATACTTTAGAGAGACCCTATATCCGGAGCGCTGTTTGTGCCGGAGAGCATCCACTTCCTTCTTCACCACTGGTGAGCCTGGGGTCGATATATGTAGGCTCGTTTTTGTGCGTTGGCTCGTCATTTATCAGCAGGCGAACAAGCACAAGTGCTAACTCATTAGCCGACATTGACGGGTTGGTGAACATAAGCTCGCCAGTTACGATGCCCGGCTTCATATCCACTCCACCCTGTCATTGGAGTATACGTTCGCTTGTCGCTGGACGCAGTGTGGAGACCAGGCGAGTCACCCCACACTGGGATTATTTCAGTCGCTGGATCTCGACGCCGTGGGGCCTGCGTTCTCACCCCTATCCGCTGCCGGTACTGGGTCTCCGATTCCCTGCCCGTAAGTAAATTATTACCATGAAGAAGAAAAAACAAAAAAGCCGTTTTTAAACCAAAACGGCAGGTCCGTTTTATACCTATCCGGCAGGTTGGACCGCCCTTAGCTCGACCTTACCGACATGGGTGACCCTACCGGTAGCAATGCTACCGCCGGCTCTAAGGATCCTTACACCTATTATGCCCTTCCACCAAGGGCTTGCTGGGCCCAATGAAATTTTGTAAGTTGTGGGGTAAGTGAGTTTTTTGAAAACATAAAACATCAGGCGAATGGTCTTTTATAAGCTTACTCTGCTTCATTATAGTTATTGAATATACCATTTATAATCCATTGTAAAATTTTAATTGGCATTATACATACTAACAGAGATATTTTATGTTAGCTGGAATTGGAATATTATAATAAAGAGACCTGACTAAGAGTCGGACTCGTTTATATTATTGGAGCCAGTATAATTTTTTAATGGGTGGAGATTATGTGCTTTTATATTGAGAGTACAAGATTATAACTCAACTTTTTATACCCTGTACCTATAGGTACAAAGGGTATACTAGCTTTGTGCAATGTATGTAACGGCAAGAAGGAGGCGTGGCAGACCCCAAGTCCTTTATACCAAAATGCTTATCATAACCTCGGGTAGTAATTGAGCCATGTCCGTCTGTCCGTCCGTCTGTCCGTCTGTATGAACATCTAGATCTCGGAGACTATAAGAGCTAGAGATACGAAACTTTACCAGCTGATGCGCATATTTCCTCAGAAGATCAAGTTTGTTGAATCATGTCAATATCTTTCCCCGTTCCCCTGTAGCAGAGTTTCGCGGTTTTTAGCTAAACCGTTCAATATTTTAATCTGAAACTTAACAGAGCGATGCGTTGTGGTTACATGCATCTGTGTGTCAAAAATAAACAAAATCGGACATTTACAACAAAAGTAATAGTCTAAAATGTAAAAATTCCTTGCCAATAAACTGCGTCAATATTTGACTCTACGCAATAATAGTAACAAACGACCTAGAACTACCAATTTTGGTAAGCTGATTCATGTGCCTCTAATGAACAAATCCACATCAAAATTTTATCAATGCAGCAGAATATGCAGGAATAAATATTTTTTTGAGAGAAAAGGTACAGGGTATTACACTGTCGGGCACCGCCTCGACTGTATTACATATTTTATTTTTGTAAGAGAGTGAGCTTTGAGGAGACATGTTGGTGGTAGTTTGTAATGAAAAGGGGGTCGATGAAATTGCACTTCTCGGCGCTTTGAGATGTTTTTGATGCTTATCACATTCGGGTGTAGATTTGTTTTGTGTTTTTGGTTCTGCGGAGAGCGAAGTTAAGTGAATATGCCCTAGGTGTTTAATGAGTTTGTAGTGATAGTTGGTTGTTTTTGTTTCAATAAAATTCGAACTTCACGTATGTTTCACTTCTGCGTTGTTTTTATTCTGAGTATTTCTTTCTGTTTTTGGCATTTAGGGAAAGAAGGGGAGGAGGCGGCGTCATCTCGGTTACAATTAGAACAGCATGGTTTGGGGTAGTGAGGGGAACGATTACACGATACACATGTGGCTGGGTTTTACAGTGCTTCGCTGTGTGGCCTATTAGCTGGCAGGTCTTGCGTATCATCGGGTTGGGAATATATTCCCTGACCTTGACGGAGCGACAAGAGATGCCCAATTTGCTGGGGAGGCTAAAACGATCAAACGTGATCAAAATTACGCCGGTGGGTTTGGTGTTACTATTAAATGTTCGGATGATCTTGAAGATGGAGTGCACATTTTGGGATTTTAATTCGTTGACTGTTTCTTCATCTAGTATATTGATGGTGCCGTGGAGCTTACATTCGACATCACAGATGCCGGACAAATGTGTGAGGTTAGTGAATTTATCATCAACTTGCTTGGATTTTACCAACATCAGCAGGCTCCCATAGCGCAAAGTGGAAATCGAGATAATTTCTTTGCTGATTATATTCAGGGCTCGGTGTAGAGCAAAGCACGAGTAGTCAGCAATAAATCTTGCATTTTGTTGAGTGAGTTCTTCTTCTGGGAAACTTTTAAAATATTTTTTCTTTTTTGCTTTGAAGTTAATGCTAAGGCTAGCGAAGCGGTTGTCACCTAAACTACGTGGCCATGGTGTTGATCTTAGTAATACTGATGCTTAAATTAGGCACAAGAACGCGATGAAAAAAAAAATTCAAGAACAACAAGAATAGGCAATGACACTTGTTCATGCCAAAACGGAATGAGTGAGCTAAGCCAGGCTAAGCTGCGCTCAGAGCCCTTATGGTCCGCTCACTGTGGTGAGAAGCTGCGTGAGAAGTCATCGCGGCCCCGCTCAGATTATGTTATGCTAAGCTGAGGGCAATATGTATATGCAATTAGTTCTCTATAACCCATTAAAGTCAGCATACCCGTGCACGCGTTTCTCCCGACTTAACTTGCTACATACACACATATATCACATTGTCACATATATCGAAAACCCAAAGTAAACACACTCAAATAAGACGTTTCACTGGGGAAAATAGGATCATCACAAGGAGAACAACCACACAGAGAAGCCAGAAGCCACCCATCAAAACAATACTGATAACACTAGTTTACAAATTTAAGGGTTTTTAGTGTAATTTTTGGTCGAGAAACACGAAAATGGCATTCATTTTTTATACCCTATACCGTATGGTACAAAGGGTATATTTAGTTTGTGCAAGCCGAAAATGGATGTAACATACAGAAGGAGAAGTCGTCGACCCCCCAAAGTTACCTAAAATATGATCAGGGTGACTAGAGAAGTCGATATATCCATGTCCGTCTGTCCGTCTGTCTGTCTTTCCGTATGAACGCCTATATCTCAAAGATGGTAAGAGCTAGAGCAACCAAACTTTCAGATTAGATCCCTTATTATTCCATAGGAGACAAATTTATTTTATTTTTTTGATATCGGTGTTACATTATATAGATCCAATAGGGGTGTTTCAGAGGACCTCGAAAAAAATCAAAAGTTTTAAATGGATAATTCGTTTGTTTATAAAGATATCGTACCCAAATTCGGCAATCAATTGTCTTTTTAAACGAATTTAACTTAAATGGCTCATGTAAATCATAATTCGTAGTGCATCTCTTATGAGATAAGGGTACAAATTTCTAGAGGAGCGTCTAGAAATTTTAAACAAAAGCTGCCGAAGTAGGAAAGGGAAATCAATGTAACCCGTTATATAATTATGCATAAAAATAGCGTTATGGGCAGTCCTACGATTTTCCAATGAAGGTAGATCAATTAGAAGAAGTCTACTGGCCTAAGGAGGCAATCGGATATTGGGGTCCCAATTTAAGCTCCGTAGAGTAAAAAGGAGAAACTTTTTCGGTACAAATTCAATTAACTTAAACTTAATCTGTTCATATCGTATATCACCGTAAAGAGCACATCAATACCTTTCGATCTAATACTCTTTGATCACGAGATATTGACGAATAACTGAAAAAACCGCCCAAAAACATGTTATTCATCTCTCATTCAAAATCTCGAATACAGTTCTTAAGAAAAAAAAAATTAATGTAATTTTCGTGTTTCTCGACCCAAAATTGCCCTAAAAAACACTTTCTTACGAAGGTTCACTGTTCTTGTAAACTAGTGTAATCGATAAAGCACAGACGTTCACACTCTAAGAGAGATTGTCAATTGCTATAGATTTTATTTATTTATTTACTTATTTATTATTATTATTTTTTTTTTTTATCAGTGCACTAGTTATTTGTTTACAAGCTAAAGACTGATTAAGAACGCGACTGTACGCGATAAATTTATGCCCTGTACATTTGGCACAAAGGGTATGGTAAGTTTTTCCAAGCATGAAACGAAATATACGCCAAATTTAGCGTTCCGAAGTTCCCAACCACTGTACCGAAATTGATTAAAATCAGTTGACTATACTATTGGGTCGTTCACTAAGTAATTTCGTTTGATGACAACAGCTGATCTTATTGAATTTTTTCGCAGCCAACTTCAGACTTAACCGCTTTACCTTTACAAATTTGAACAGCTGATAAAGTAAGGCTTTTATGTAAAAAATTTTGTTACATATTTTGTTAAAGTTTTTGTTTTGTGCCCTATCGAAGATAGAAGATCGAAAACAGCATTTTCGGCATATTTTACTGTTTGACTAGCAAAATGTAAAAATGCAGTTCATGCAAGGCGAAAATTATGTGATGTGTACGGTGAAGATGTGTTGACCGAACGCCAATGCGAAAATTGGTTTGCAAAATTTCGTTCCGGCAATTTCGATCTTGAGGATGCACCACGTCCTGGAAAGCCTCTTGAAGCCGATGTGGATAAAATAAAGTCGTTGGTCGATGCAAATCGTCGAATAACAACTCGAGAGATTGCTGAAAGATAAAATTTGTCTAACGCGACCGTTCACAAGCACATGAAACGTTCTTACAGAACGAAATTTGCTTCGTCGCATTAACGACTGTGATTTGCTTATCAAACGTCAAAGAAGTGATCCATTTTTGAAGCGCATTGTTACTGGCGACGAAAAGTGGGTTGCTTACAAGAATGTTAAGCGCAAGAGATCATGGTCTAAAAAGGATGAACCAGCTCAAACCACTTCGAAGGCCGATAGTCACAAAAAAAAGGTTATGTTGTCTGTTAAGGTTATGTTGGGATTTCAAAAGGATCGTTTATTTTAAACTTTTGCCCGACAATACTACGATTAATTCTGAAGTGTATTGTGATCAGCTGGACAAATTGAGTGATGCACTCAAACAGAAGAGGCCAGAATTGATCAATAGAAAAGGTGTAGTGTTCAACCAGAATAATGCGAGACCTCATTCAAGTTTGATGACTCACCAAAAGCTTTTGGAGCTTGAATGGGATGTGCTACCACACCCACCATATTCTCCAGACTTGGCACCTTCGGACTATCACTTGTTCCGGTCTCTGCAAAATTTTTTGGATGGGAGAACCTTCACCTTAAATCAGGACGTCAAAAACCACTTGGACCAGTTTTTTGCCTGCAAGGATCAAAAATTTTATGAGCGTGGAATCAATCTCTTGCCCGAAAGATGGCAAAGGTATTGGATCAAAATGGAGAATATATAATTTCATAAAATGTTTTACACAATAAAAAAATCGTGTTTAAATTGCACTAAAAAAAACGAAATTACTTAGTGAACGACCCATATGACATTAATTTTTCAATAGGTTAAAAAAAACGTTTAAGTGATCATGTTAGGTTTCGATTAGGTTGTTGGAAGGTACAATAATTTTTATTAGGTATTATTAGTCACAGAACCTATAGGTTCAAAGGGAATACTAGTTTTGTGCAATGTATGTAACGGCAAGAAGGAGGCGTGGCGGACCCCAAGTCCTTTATACCAAAATGCTAATCGTAACTTCGGGTAGCGATTGAGCTATGTCCGTCCGTCTGTCCGTCTGTTAAACACCTAGATCTCGGAGACTATAAGAGCTAGAGATACGAAATTTTACCAGCTGGTGCGCATATTTCCTGAGAAGATGAAGTTTGTTGAATCATTTCAATATCTTTCCCCGTTCCCCCGTAGCAGAGTTTCGCCGTTTTTGGCTGCACCGTTTAATATTTTTATTTGAAACTTGAAACTTACCACAGCGATGCGTTGTGATTAGATGCATCTGTGTGTCAAAAATAAACAAAATCGGACAAATACAATAAAAGTTATAGTCTAAAATGTACAAATTTCACCTCCCCTTGCCGATAAACGGCGTCAATATTTGACTCAACGTAATTATAGTAACAAATGACCTAGAGTCACCAATTTTGGTGAGCTGATTCATGTGGCTCTAATGAACAAATCCACATCAAAATTTTAGAAAGAATATGCAGGAATAAACTTTTTTTCGAAAAAAAGGTACAGGGTATTACACTGTCAGGCACCGCCTCGACTGTATTACATTTTTGTATTGATCAAGTTGAACTTTTTTCTTCATATGCAGCATTTATTTGAATTTAAATTTAGTTTGCAATTTGCTTTTTTTGCCGTAAAAAAATAAAAATATAGCTTAAAGCTAAAATGATTTGTCAATTAACTTTAAGTCTCTCTCTGGTATGAAACTTGGCTCCACCTGTCACCCACTGAAATCGCAGATGAATTGACAAAAGATACATTTTTTGGAAAACTGGAAGATGTTTTATCTAAATATGCAAATATGACATATAAATAATTCTCGGTGATTTTAATGCGAAGGTGGGAAATAAAGACATAAGCACTGAATGTGGAGGTGCGAACTCCCTTTACGATGAATCTAACGAGAACGGTGTAAGGTTTTGCAACTTCTGCATATGCAATGGTCTATGGATAAAAGACATACATAAGCATATTTGGTAAATACCAGCTAACAGAGGTGCCAATCAAATATACCATGTAGTTATAGATAAGAGACATGGTACTTCCATATACGATGTGCGGTCTTTCCGTGTTGCGAACTGTGATTCAAATCACTATTTAGTAGTGGCGAAAGTGAAGCAAAGAGCCAAATGGAGCGCCGATAAGATTGTATCTAACACAGAAGAACAGCAGATTTATCAAACGGCTTTAGATAATAAACTTGAATCGATAAACAAAAGCACAATAGAAACACAATGGAGTGATATAAAAAATGCTGTGATACAAGCAGACAAAACCAAAGTAGGCACTTCTAGAAATACCGTGAATGAATGGTATAACGACGAGTATAGGCAGGCAAATATTGATAAAAACGATGCACGAAAGAAATACCTAAGCAGACCAACAAGACGAAACCTTCCAGAATATACGGAGAAAAGGAGAAATACCAGGAAAATGATCTGACAAAAGAAAAAAACAAAAGTGAAAGAAAAAATCCAACAAATACAGAAGGATCACGACGAAGGAAATAAGAAAAACATGTACCTAAACATTCGAAAACAGACAAAAGCTTACCAACCCAGATCAAGTATGTGCAAAGACAAAAACGGAAATATACTGAGCGAAAAATCAAAGATGGCGTACGTTAAAGTCGGGCGCAGACGACTTTGGGATACCCTGTACCACCACAATGCAATTAATTTCGACACATTGCTTAAAACCTCCAAAAGATATTTTATTCGGCAAATCTGGTCACGGTGTTTTTATAAAAAAAAAAAAAAAGTCGAATTTTGCACCAACAAATTTTTTTTGACCGATCGGTCCTATGGGGACTATATGATATAGTCAAACGATTTTGATCAAATTTAGTACACTGATTGGGAACTATAAAAAACTTCCGACTGCCAAATTTGGTTCCGATATCTTCAAAACCGAACGAAACACAACGAATTTTATAAAAAAAAAAAGCGTTTTTTGACCGATCGTTTCTATGGGAGCTATATGATATAGCCAACCGATTTTGATCAAGCTTGGTGCAGTGCTTGGGTACTCTAAAAAACTTCTTAATGCCAAATTTGCTAACAATATCTTTACAAACAAACGAAATGCAACGAATTTTGTAGAAAAAACGATTTTTTGACCGATTGGTCCTATGGGAGCTACATGATATAGTCAACCGATTTTGATAAAATTTGGAACAGTGCTTGGGAACTTTAAAAAACTTCCTCTTGCCAAATTTGGTTACGGTATCTTCACAAACAAACGAAACACAACGAATTTTGTACAAAAAACATTTTTTCGACCGATCGATCCTATGGGAGCTATATGATATAGTCAACCGATTTTGATAAAATTTGTTACAGTGCTGAGGGTCTCTAAAATACTTCCGATTTCCAGATTTGGTTATGATATCTTCATAAACAAATGAATTATCCATCTAAAACTTTTGCTTTTTTTCGAGGTCCTCTGAAACACCCCTATGGGAGTTATATAATGTAATCCCGATATCAAAAAAATAAAATAAACTTGTCTCCTATGGATTAATAAGGGATCTAATCTGAAAGTTTGGTTGCTCTAGCTCTTACCATCTCTGAGATCTAGGCGTTCATACGGACAGACGGACATGGGTATATCGACTTTTCTAGTCACACTGATCATACTTTAGGTAACTTTGGGGGGTCTCCGACGTCTCCTTCTGTACGTTAACACAATTTAGCTATTTTTAAAACAAGGAAAATTTTCTTAGTGTAACGCGGGTGCCCTGTCTCACCAATCAGTCATGTGTTCGTGAAAAAAAGATGGCGTACGTTAAAGTCGGGCGCAGACGACTTTGGGATACCCTGTACCACCACATTGCAATTAATTCCGACAAATTGCTTAAAACCTCCAAAAGATATTATATTCGGCAAATTTGGTTACGATGTTTTCATAAAAAAAAAAAAAATCAGTCGAATTTTGCACCAACAAATTTTTTTGTCCGATCGGTCCTATGGGGACTATATGATATAGTCAACCGATTATGATCAAATTTAGTACACTGTTTGGGAACTATAAAAGACTTCCGACTGCCAAATTTGGTTCCGATATCTTCAAAACCGAACGAAACACAACGAATTTTGTAAAAACAGCGTTTTTTTGACCGATCGTTCCTATGGGAGCTATATGATATAGTCAACCGATTTTGATCAAACTTAGTGCAGTGCTTGGGTACTCTAAAAAACTTCTTAATGCCAAATTTGCCAACAATATCTTTACAAACAAACGAAAGGCAACGAATTTTGTACAAAACTCGTTTTTTTGACCGATTGGTCCTATGGGAGCTATATGATATAGTCAACCGATTTTGATCAAATTTGGAACAGTGCTTGGCAACTTTAAAAAACTTCTTAATGCCAAATTTGGTTACGGTATCTTCACAAATCACAACGAATTTCGCACAAAACACGTTTTTTTGACCGATTGGTCCTATGGGAGCTATATGATATAGTCAACCGATTTTGATCATATTTGGAACAGTGCTTGGGTACTCTAAAAAACTTCCTCATGCCAAATTTGGTTACGGTATCTTCACAAACAAACGAAACACAACGAATTTTGTACAAAAAACATTTTTTCGACCGATCGATCCTATGGGAGCTATATGATATAGTCAACCGATTTTGATAAAATTTGGTACAGTGCTGGGGATCTCTAAAAAACTTCCGATTGCCAAATTTGGTTATGATATCTTCATAAACAAACGAATTATCCATCTAAAACTTTTGCTTTTTTTTCGAGGTCCTCTGAAACACCCCTATGGGAGCTATATAATGTAACACCGATATCAAAAAAATAAAATAAACTTGTCTCCTATGGATTAATAAGGGATCTTATCTGAAAGTTTGGTTGCTCTAGCTCTTACCATCTCTGAGATCTAGGCGTTCATACGGACAGACGGACAGACGGACATGGGTATATCGACTTCTCGAGTCACACTGATCATACTTTAAGTAACTTTGGGGGGTCTCCGACGTCTCCTTCTGTACGTTACATACATTTTCGGCTTGCACAAACACAATATACCCTTTGTACCATACGGTACAGGGTATAAAAATAATTTAGAGATGGCGAGAATATTATAGCGAACTCCTTAATACAAACGAGATTCGTACTTTACCAGAAAACGTGGCTATTGAATGCAGCACTGCTGAAAACTTTATGGAGTCCCCAAGTGATAGTGAAATAACGTTTTTTAGCGTTTTTTTGACCGATCGTTCCTATGGGAGCTATATGATATAGTCAACCGATTTTGATCAAACTTGCTGCAGTGCTTGTGTACTCTAAATAACTTCTTTATGCCAAATTTGGTACGGTATCTTCACAAACAAACGAAACACAACGAATTTTGTAAAAAAAAGCGTTTTTTTGACCGATCGTTCCTATGGGAGCTATATGATATAGTCAACCGATTTTGATCAAACTTGGTGCAGTGCTTGGGTACTCTAAAAAACTTCTTTATGCCAAATTTGGTTACAATATCTTCACAAACAAACGAAACACAAAGAATTTTGTACAAAAAACATTTTTCCGACCGATTGATCCTATGGGAGCTATATGATATAAATAACCGATTTTGATAAAATTTGATACAGTGCTGGGAGTCTCTAAAAAACTTCTTAATGCCAAATTTGGTTATGATATCTTTATAAACAAACGAATTATCCATCTAAAACTTTTGCTTTTTTTTCTAGGTCCTCTGAAACACCCCTATGGGAGCTATATAACGTAGTCCCGATATCAAAAAAATAAAATAAACTTGTCTCCTATGGATTAATAAGGGATCTAATCTGAAAGTTTGGTTGCTCTAGCTTTTACCATCTCTGAGATCTAGGCGTTCATACGGACAGACGGTCAGACGGACTTCTCTAGTCACTATTATCATACTTTAGGTAACTTTGGGGGGTCTCCGACGTCTCCTTCTGTACGTTACATACATTTTCGGCTTGCACAAACACAATATACCCTTTGTACCATACGGTACAGGGTAGTGATGGGAAAAAAAATTCATTAATCGATTAATGAATCATATGATTAATTGAAACCGAGCGATTATTAATTGCAATTAATCGAAGGAAAAGCAAAATAATCGAATAATCGAAGGGTTTTTTCAATATTTTAACTAAACCGGTTAATTTTGTAGTATGTTAATATGTAAATATATAATACAAATGCCTTATAATAACAATAATAATGAATTAATAAATAAAAGTGCAAATCAGTGAAAAGAATATATATTTTTATTTTATTTGTTCATTTCTGAATTCAGGAACAATAGTTTTGACAGGCGCGAGGTCGTCAACCAGTTCCTCTTTTCAGTGGCAGTAACACCTGCCTGTGAAAATAGGCGCCCTGCTGGTACCGATGTGGCTAAAAGATAACCGCACCGACGAGCTATTATATAAAGCTTAGGGTACATCGCTCGCATTTCCTCCCAGGCATTGATGACGTTGCGCTTCAGTTCCAAAACGGGAGCATTAAAAAAAAACTAAGCTCGTCCTGAATTTGGCTTGGGTCGTTGTCTTTTTTGCCACGTTTGTAAGCCAGCGACTTGTGGTGGGCGCCTATAAATCAAATTCAACATCGCCAGTAGACGATCCATCACTCATACTTCCTAGACTTTCATCTCTTTGAGAAAGTTCCACCATTTCGCTTCTGATTTTCCTCAAAACTGTAGCTAAGGCCATGGGATCTTGAAAGTGAATCTTTTTTAAACGCGGGTCCAGCAAAGTTGACGCCGCTAATAAAAATGAATGCTACATTGCTCCAAATCGCCGATCGATTCTTGCACCATTTTATTCTTTTGTCACACAACCACAAGCACTGCACTTTCTTGTCATTAATTTTGGAATAAAATTTCCAAACTTTGCTTTGAGTTGGAGCCATAGTTGGCAAAATGTTTGCAAAATTGTCTGTCCCAAGCTTTTATTTTGCGCGAAAAAATGTAGTGATCATCTTTCGATTATTTTAGCAGCTAATCGATTAACGTTTCGATTAATCGAACCCCATTTTTCGATAAAATTAAATCGTTAATTGAAAGAAAGGTATAAAAAAAGATTTTGGATGAGTACCAAGGTGGCTTTCGGCATGGCAGGTCCACGGTGGATCAGAGCTTTACTTTAATGCAAATTCTTGAAAAGCATAATGAGTATGAAATAAACCTATTCTGCCTATTTATAGACTTTATGCAGGCGTTCGATAGAGTACGGAGAGATCGAATAAAAGACGTTCTTCTTTTACAAGGAGTCCCAAAAAAAATCATAAATTTGATAATGTTAACTCTCTACAATACCAACGCAGAGGTGGTTGTTCATGGAGAAATATCAGCACCATTCAATTATTCAGAAGGAGTGAAACCAGGAGACTCCCTGTCAGCAAAAGTTTTTAACCTGCTGCTGTGCAACACGATAAGCAAGTTAAGCTGTGGAGACTCAATCTTCAACAATGCATCACAAGTGCTATCGTATGCTGACGACATCGCCATCATTGCACACAGCAAAACTGAACTGAAAATGATATACAAGAAGTTGAAACATGCAGCAATCGAAGTAGGTCTCTACATAAACACCGGAAAAACGAAATACATGGAGTTTGTAAAGAACGCGAGAAATAATGAGTACATTGAAACAGACAATGATCGTATCGAAAAAGTGGACAAATTCAAGTATCTCGGCGTCTACATCAGCAGCGATACCGATGCATCTGTGGCTGTAAAAGACAGAATAAGTGCTGCAAATAAAGCTTTCTATGCACACTTTAGCCTATTCAGATCGCGTCTGCTACCGAGAAAACAAAAGTAATTATTGTACAAATCGCTAATAAGGCCGATACTCACTTTTAGTTGCGAGGTGTGGACATTAAAGTCGACAGACACCTCCCAGCTATTAATTTTTGAAAGAAAAATCCTAAGAAAGGGTGAAGCAATGGTACAACTACAAAATGTGATCCGATTCATAAAAAGTCAACGTATAAGATGGCTAGGCCACCTTAGTAGAATGCCTAAAAGCAGAGCGGTCAGCAAAGCATTTCGCAGACAGCCGATTGGAAGAAGAAGACGTTAACGTCCAAAGAAAAGGTGGCTGGATGTAGTGGAAAATGATCTTCGTTCTCTTGGTGTCTTGAACTGGAGGAATGCAGCGGTCGATAGAAGAACATGGAGAGGAATAGTTGCGTAGTAGTTTTAAAATGGCTTAATCGTTCTTTTGTTATTTTTAAATTTAATTATTTTTGGACATACAATCAAAATTCTTAGCCTTGTTAAAAGATTGCAATTTTTATCAAATACATTAAGTTCACAGTTTTGTATTTATATTACATAATTTTTATATGCACTGAACAGACCTGATCGAAATTGTTTTGGCAATCGTGGTTAAACAGTTTGAGCACCACTGACAAGGTTACTCCAAACTCTTTCAAACTATGCTATAATTTAGATTTTAATTACAAAACTCAATGTTTAAATATATTAGAAATTTTTCCAAAATGTTTTGAATTTTTATTTTTTTTTATTTTAATTTTTTAATTAAAAAAACAAAAAAAATTTGCGACTTCTAAAATTGAAGAAGTTTGGCTAATTTTAGTGATGGCACCTCCAATGGTCACCATAGAAATAAATATATTTTAACAATGAGACTAGAGCATAAATCCTATTTATAGAAAGAAAAAAAATAAGGTAAAAATTTGCTACGAATGTTCTTCGCACTTATTTATTTATTTAAGGAGTACAACTAAGCTCAGTTACCTTATAATGAAAATAGAGCCAGGAAATAGATATGATTTAGTCCGCGTCTCTAGCCCAATGGGTGAACTTTTTAAAGGTATGTTAGATATAAATACCTAAGTACTTGGTGTGATTGAGCAATTAGAAACTTAGCGCAGGCACACAATCTCGAAGATTACACTAGTCGACAAATTTAACACTTTTTTTTCTCCAGAGATGAGACTTATATTTTATGTTAGGGTAATGTTTCAGCGTTAAAAAACAGTTTTTTTTTTATCCTCCCATAGCTTGTTTTTTTTTTTATGACTATTTTAGTGAAAAGGCATTTTTCATTCGAACATGAAGTCCAAAAATTTTTTCATGGTACGGATTTCGAGATTTTTCGAAATTAAAAAAAAAAGTAAAGGCTACTCAAAAGCGAATATCTCTGGTTCTACCAAACCGGTTTTTACAAAACTTTTCGAGCCATGAAAAAAACTGCATGAAAAATTTTTTTTAATTTTTAAATTTCCGTTCGAAATAGAATTTTTTCAAAAATTTGCTAAAAATGACGAATAATTTCATATGAATGGATTAATAACAACCAAACCATAAATTTGACAAAAATATGTTTTAAGTATAACACTAGTTTACAAATTTGAGGGTCATCGAGTGAACCTTCCTAAAAAAGTGTTTTTTAGGGTAATTTGGGGTCGAGAAACACGAAAATGGCAACCTTTTTTTTTTTCTTAAGCACCGTTTCCGAGATATTTTCGAAAAACTTGTTTTTGGGCACTATTTGCTGTTATTCCTCAATATCTCGTGAACAAAACTTTGTATCGACATGAAAGACAATTAGATCGAAAGGTATTGATTTGCTCTTTACAGTGATATATAATTATGTACAGATTAAGTCAAAATTATAGAAGTTACAAGCAACCAAAGTCGAACATTTTTACCATTTTTCAAAATTACAAACTTTCGGATTGCTTTTTATTAACGAAAAAAAATATTTAAAAAATAAATTAAGCCTTAATCTGAAAGAGAATTCTTTTACGAACATTTCGAGTCGAAGATCTTCGAAATCGGATAGGAACTGTAGATGTTATGGAACCATGAATGAAAAAACACGACTACAGCTGCATACAAATGCGTGAAGACGTAACTGAACGCAAATGAAAAACTTTGAGTGAAAAATTTTTTTTTCATACAAAAGTGTGAATGGATGAAGGTTGGAACTTCCGTATATGGTTCCATAACATCTACAATTCTTACCCCATTTTAAAGATCTTAGACTCGAATTGTTCGTAAAAGAATTCTCTTTCAGTTTAAAGCTTAACATAATTTGTAAAAATTTTTTTTGTTAATAACAAGCAAGCCGAAAATTTGTAATTTTGAAAATTGGTCGAAAATTACACTTTTTTTCGACTTTGGTTGCTTGTAACTTCTATAATTTTGACTTAATCTGCACATAATTATATATCACTGTAAAGAGCAAATCAATACCTTTCGATCTAATTATCTTTCATGTCGATACAAAGTTTTGTTCACGAGACATTGAAAAAAAACTGAAATAAGTGCCCAAAACATGTTTTTCGAAAATATCTCGAAGACGGTGCTTAAGAAAAAAAAAAGGTTGCCATTTTCGTGTTTCTCGATCCCAAATTACCCTAAAAAACACTTTTTTACGAAGGTTCATTTTTCGTGTAAACTAGTGTAATCGATAGATAATTCAATTATCTACACTTTGGTGAACAAATAATCAAAATCAGTTTAGTACAACCAGAGATATTTTCTTTAAGTACACACTTTTTTTTTTATACCCTGTACTAGAGATAGTGCCATCGATAGTATCGATAGTTTTATTTTTCGGATACTATCGATTGTTTTTTCAGAATATCGATAGTGTTCTTTCAGTGAAGCCAGAGGAAATAGTGCGCGTTTTTGCAAAGGTAGGAATAGTATTTATATAATAGAATAAATAAAAAATGTTAAATAACAATTGTTTTAAATATAGATTGGTGGTGTTGTTGTTCATTAAGAAGTTATGTATAAATACTTGAAGCGGCATAGTCCGGTGGGGACTATGCAAAACTATTTAAGTAAATCGAATTTCTATGAAAATTCATCAGAAAGAAAAACGAAATTCGATGCCGCATTGTGTTTCGTTTGTTTATGAAGTTATCGTAACCAAATTTGGCATTAAGAAGTTTTTTAGAGTACCCAAGCATTGTACCAAATTTGGTCAAAATCGGTTGACTATATCATATAGCTCCCATATTAACGATCGGTCAAAAAACATTTTTGGTTCAAAATTATTCGTCTGTTTTTGGTTGTTTATGAAGGTATCGTAACCTAATTTGGCAATCAAATGTCTTTTGGTGTTCTTAAGCTATATACCCGATATTATTGTAAACAGTGGTACAGGGTATCCCAAAGTCGTCCGCGCCCGACTTTAATGTACGCCATCTTTTTAGTATGTAATTTTAATACAATCTCTTTTTATAACGTTTCTGTCTTGCTTATTACAATATCCTTTTTGTAAATATTAAAAAAGGCCCTACTTGCTCTATGGTATTTGTTTTAAAATTTTCCCTTGTTAAGTATGTCATATTTCTCATAGCCCGATAGTAATATCGATACTATCGATAGTTTAAACTATCGAAGTCTAAACTATCGAGTGGCGCCACTATCGATAGTATCCCATCTCTACCCTGTACCGTTTGGTACAAAGGGTATATTGTGTTTGTGCATGCCGAAAATGTATGTAACGTACAGAAGGAGACCCCACAAAGTTACCTAAAGTATGATCAGAGACCCCCAGCACTGTACCAAATTTGATAAAAATCGGTTGACTATATCATATAGCTCCCATAGGACCAATCTGTCAAAAAAACGTGTTTTGTGCAAAATTCGTTGTGATTCGTTTGTTTGTAAAGATACCGTAATCAAATTTGGCATTAAGAAGATTTTTAGAGCTCCCAAGCACTGTAGCGAATTTGATCAAAATCGGTTGACTATATCATATAGCTCCCATAGAAACGATCGGTCAATAAAACGCTTTTTTTTCAAAATTCGTTGTGTTTCGTTTGGTTTTGAAGATATCGGAACCAAATTTGGCAGTCGGAAGATTTTTATAGTTCCCAATTAGTGTACTAAATTTGATCAAAATCGGTTGACTATATCATATAGTCCCCATAGGACCGATCGGTCAAAAAAATTGTTTGGTGCAAAATTCGACTGATTTCTTTTTTTTATGAAAATATCGTAACCAAATTTGCCGAATAAAATATCTTTTGGAGGTTTTAAGCAATGTTTCGCACTTAATTGCAATGTGGTGGTACAGGGTATCCCATTTTACAATCCCTAATATCCATTAAATCTTCCTTCTTTCCAGGCCCCGATGCTATTTCTTGTTGTGTTCTAAAGCATTCTTTTCCGCACTTCCATAAAACTTTCTTTCCTTCCGGCCATTTAAGATGTAAATGAATGCTTCATTGTCACTATTCACAAAGATATTGGCAAGCTTTCATCAATTTCTAAATTTTTGAAAGGATTGTCACCTTGCAATTGCAACACCACTGTCGTTCTTTAATATACGACTACAACATGGATTTGTAAAACGTCGGTCCACTTCTACTAACTCTTAAATTGGATCTCGTCCTATCTATCTAATCGTATGAAGAAGGTAGTTTTTAAAGGTTGCGAATCTAAAGTAATTAAGATCACACCAGAGGTACCTCAAGGCAGCAATCTAGTTCCTCTACTTTTTATTTTATTCATTAATGATCTGCCACAAGTTATCTTGTCTTCTCACATTCTTGGCTAAGCGGACAATGTAAAGCTTTGTTTGTGCTTTCACATTATAAAAGATGGCGCACGTTAAAGTCGGGTGCAGACGACTTTGGGATACCCTGAACCACCACATTGCAATTAAGTCCGACATATTGCTTAGACCTCCAAGAGATTTTATTCGGCAAATTTGGCTACGATATTTTTTAACAAACAAACAGAAATCAGTCGAATTTTGCACCAAACAATTTTTTTGACCGATCGGTCCTATGGGGACTATATGATATAGTCAACCGATTTTGATCACATTTGGTACAGTGCTTGGGAACTCTAAAAAACTTCCGAGTGCCAAATTTGGTAAGGATAACTTCATAAACAAACGAAACACAACGAATTTGGTACAAAACACGTTTTTTTGACCGATTGGTCCTATGGGAGCTATATGATATAGTCAACCGATATTGATCAAATTTGCTACAGTGCTTGTGAACTCTTAAAAACTTCTTAATGCCAAATTTGGTTACAATATCTTCATTAACAAACGAAACACAAAGAATTTTGTACAAAAAACATTTTTTCGACCGATCGATCCTATGGGAGCTATATGATATAGTCAACCGATTTTGATAAAATTTGGTACAGTGCTGGTGGTCTCTAAAAAACTTCCGATTGCCAAATTTGGTTATGATATCTTCATAAACAAACGAATTATCCATCTTAAACTTTGGTTTTTTTCGAGGTCCTCTGAAACACCCCTATGGGAGCTATATAATATAGTCCCGATATCAAAAAAATAAAATAAACTTGTCTCCTATGGATTAATAAGGGATCTAATCTGAAAGTTTGGTTGCTCTAGCTCTTACCATCTCTGAGATCTAGGTCAGACGGACATGGGTATATCGACTTTTCTAGTCACTCTGATCATACTTTAGGTAACTTTGGGGGTCTCCGACGTCTCCTTCTGTACGTTACATACATTTTCGGCTTGCACAAACACAATATACCCTTTGTACCATACGGGACAGGGTATAAAAATGGCGTACGTTAAAGTCGGGCGCGGACGACTTGGGATACCCTGTACCACTGCTTGCAATAAAATCAGGTATATTGCTAAGACCTCCAAAAGATATTTTATTCGGCAAATTTGGCTACGAAATTTTCATAAACAAACAGAAATCGGTCAAATTTTGCATAAACAAAATATTTTTTTACCGATCGGTCCTATGGTGACTATACCATACGGTACAGGGTATAAAGAGCTTTGGCATACTCTGACGCCAGCCAGACGCGCAAAATTTTAATGGCCACCAAAATCAAATTCTCGCAGAGTGCGTATTGTTTCGTTTTGCCATGTCGCTCTGCTTTGCGTTCTTCCATTATAAAACCAGCTCACACGTACGAGACGAGCTTTTACTGTAAAAGCTCTTTTCTCGTACGTGAGAAAGCTCTTTGGCCTTCTTAGTGCTCTTAACAGCGGTTATAGAATCCCTTAATTCGATTATTTCGCTTTAGAGCCGGTAATTGCAATCGAATAACCAAGACCTAGGCGAAGCCACCAAATTAGCAGATGATGTTTTGAATGAATGCAGGGAGAAGAAAGAAAATGCATATTTATCTTTCTATGTTACTTATGAACATGTTCCTGAAATTTGTTCCCAATACAAGATCGCAATGAAATTCCCTCGTCAAGCAGACCTTTACAAATTTCATGAAGGGATATTAGATGGTTCAGAGGGGAATTTCATCTCAGAACTCAGAATGTGGGGACAACGAATTCAGAATCTGAATATCCAAAAAGCAATTGATGCTTTGTCGGTCAGTATTTTTCTATTCGAATTTTTACGTGCAAAAAAAGATGATATAAAACTTAAGCTTAAGTTATTTTTCAGATGATCAACAGCGAGTCATTCAAAAATGTTAATAAGATTTTGCGAGTGCTAGCAGTGTTGCCTGTGAGCACAGCAACTCCAGAACAATCTTTTTCGACGTTGAGCAGGATCAAAGGCTACTTGAGAAATAAAATGGGACAGGAGCGGCTGAATGGCCTTTCTTATTTGAATGCCCATACTCACATTGAACTTACCGAACACACCAAAAAAAAAGGGCAAGCGTCTGGGTAAAAATAGGAAAAATTCGTTGTAGTAACTTTGGCGCCCTCTACCGCCTAAAATGTGAACTTCTGGGTATACCTTTAAAATTTTAAATTCAATTTTGAACATTTTTTGCCTTGGAAGTTTTTGTGTACGACTTATAGAATTCGAGTAAATGGGCTCAAACATATGTCAAAATAACGGAAAACCCTACTGGGGAAGGAGGTCACCATTTTGGTTTTAGAAAATCCACCATGCAATTTTTTCCTGGTCAAACCCTTTTTTTTGTCTATTTTTACTATAAGTACTATTTGGGGCAAAGACGAATTGCAACAAATCATAGATTACCAAAATCTGTCCTGCCGTTTTTGAGTTATAAATGGTTAGCTAACACAACTTGGTTTATATAATAATTCCCTGACTGACAATTTTTGTGAGTCGGTCCTGGGCGGGGCATGGGGATCTCTATTAATAACCGTTCGAAGAGAACAGGGACCTACAGTATATAGCCGAATCCGAACGGCGGTGAGAGAGATTTTCTTGGGCAAATAGCGTCTTTGAACTAGCGATGCCAGTGCTAGGCAAATGTACCAGTGCTACTGCGGGGATTCCAACCACCGACCATCGATTTGTAAAGCGAGTACGCTACCACTACTCTACCGAAGGCCACAACTTGGTTATATATTGCACCAAAAGTAAAGGGGGTTTTTTTAACAGGACTAACACAGGCCCGTAGCCACGTACGGGCATTTACGGGCTATGTCCGTACTAGCGACTTGTTTGTCCGTCTAAGAAAAGACTGATCTTTAGAAAAATGTCAAACACTGAAGTTATTCAAAATGTCTCGCGCCAAATAATGGTGGAATCTGTTCGAGAACCTGAAGTTTCTGATGTGAAACATGCTGACGTTCCATTGTTCACGCTAATGGAAAACAGAACCAGAGACAAAAACAAACGCGAAACAAAGCTATCGCTATTAGATACGTCAAGAAGGGAAAAGCTCGAGAATCATTACTCAATATTGTCACAGCTCAGGTGTTGGACGCTAAAACATTTACCGAGAAAACTATCGAAACATTGCGTGCGAATGGTATCGATCTGTCACGTCTTCTGAGTCAATGCTATGATGGAGCCAATGTGATGAGTGGTCAAAAAATCGTAAAAAACACTGCTTCAATCATCGTCTCCATCTCGTCGTTGTGAAAGCAGTGTCTGACAATGATTCGCTGAAGAACTTGTTTGATATGTATGTGATGCTACCTACATGCATTTTTTTTACCATCCCAAAATTTCTTCTTTGCATGAAGGACGGACCATTGTTCGATTGCTACCACAACGATGGTCTGGTCAATTTGCACAGGTTGCTTCGCTGAAATAAATCGTCACCCAGTCAAAATTATTCAACGCAGAAGATGGAGCAAAAAGAATCGAAATCAAAACAGTTATAAAGACAGAAGAATTTCGATTTTGTGTGATTTTCGCTAAAAAGCTTTTGGGGCTCTTACATCCGGTGGATGCAGTCACGAACAGCGAATTTGAAAGACGGACTAAACTTTGTAAAGTCAGTTCTTCAACAAGGCGAAGGAATTCGAGTTGATTTTAGAAGATGCAAATAAGCTGAAACCTATCGCCAAATCCATGGAAAACACAATGGCCAAACGAACAATCAGAGGAAGTAAGCATCCAAGCTACATAACTGAGACTAGATTACCTACATACTCGATGAATCGCGCCACTCATGGGTATCTACAGGAATAGAAGATGAAGCTGAAACAAATTTACAATGAATATCTTGATTTCATCATAAATGAAATTAATCGACGCTTCTCGGATAATCAAGAGCTTGTTACTGCTATTTCCAGCATAAACGAATTAAAATTCGATAATTTGAACATTATTAAAGAACTAGATTATTTGAAATGAGTAACAGTCAACATGGAATTACTAAGCCTTTTACTAACATGCTCGAATTCATATATTTTAAGGTTTAAAAGTTCCTTGTGAAGAAGAATTGACAGTTGTGAAAAACTTCTTGATGAATCGGAAAGCGAAGACCGACGATGTGATGAGATTGCAGGTACTTTTCAGATTTATTGAAGCTTTCCTAGAAACGTTCGAATTGATGGCAGCTGTTTAGACAGTCGGTTGTAGTACAGCAACTTGCGAATCAACGTTTTCGACATTGACTGCGATCAATAGGCCACACAGCCTGTCAATGGCCCATGCTCGCATGGCTGATCTTGTGTACTTGCCTTTTGAAAGTCATCGCACAAATGCATTGGATATAAACATGATTCTCAGAAAATTTAATGATCGAAAAGATCGTAAACTGCCGTTGTACTAGATTTGGTCAACTATATATTCTGTATCATTCTTTAAATCATTTGTTGTGAATTTATAATCCTGCCCGTCTTTTGTTACTTTGTGCCCGCACTACTAGTTAGGTCTGACTACGGGCCTGGACTAACAATTCATCATGGTAAGATTTACACCACAACAACGTCTTCAAATCTTCGAGATTTTCAATCAAAATCAGTGTTCTGTTGTTAAATCTTATAGAGCTCTTCGTATAATTTATGGACCGAATAATCGTCCATAAGAACGTGCTATTCGTCGTGTTCTTGATCATGTACGAACTCATTTGGCATTCCACGATGTCTGACCACCAATCAGAATGAGAACAGCACGGTCCGAAGAAAATATCGCTGTTGTAGAGGCCAGTGTAGAGGAAAATCCAAATTTATCGATTCGTAACGTGTAACCGTCAATGGTGATCGATACAGAACGATAATCAATGAATATTTGTTTCCAAATGTACGTGACATCGATGTCCAAGACTTCTGGTTTCAACAGGATGGCGCTACGTGCCAAATGGCGACCGCAACCATTGATTTATTGAAAACTCAATTCGGTGAGAAAGTTATTTCAGGAAATGCGCCCACCAACTGGCGCGTTCGTGTGATTTGACCCTTTTAGATTATTTTATGTAGACAAGCCAGCAACAATTGATGACTTGGAAACCAACATTGAACGTGTCATTACTGAAAAATTTGACCCACAGGATGCGCTTTGTAACTCGTAGTCGTGGAGGTCACATGCCAGAGAGCTTTTTCAAATATTAAATTATACGAAATTATCTATCTATTAAAACCATATTTGGGGTTTTAACATTAATTTTTCTATGTTTTATTTAAGTTTCAAATCCGGACGCGCTTTAAAAACAGATGGACGCAAGGCAGACCCCACAAAGTATATGTATTCTTGATCGGCATCAACAGCCGAGTCAATATAGCAATATCTGTCTGTCCGTATGAGTAGTATGACCTTAGAGACTTTAAATGCTAAAGAGCTGAAATCTTACAAAAAGATGCGCGTAATAGTAATGCATATGAAGATTTATGTCGATATCTAGTCTCTCCCACCCGTAAGAGCATTTTGTGGTCTACTTCTGTGGCGATCTTTCGAGGTGCCATCACTAAACTAAGCATAACTTCCACAATTATAGGAGTTAATAACTTTTTATTTTTTTTGTTATTCACTGTGAATTTACGCGCATAAGGTGGCAATTATTTCAATTTTTAGAAAGCAGGAGATCACTGTGGCCCGCTTCACCCATTTTCGCAGACATAAATTGAACGAATGTACTCGAAAGACTGCAGTTTTTCAACAAACCACGATTTCTGTTAATATATGTAAATACAATAAGATAATACAATTACAGTTGTATTAATTACCTTGTGGCTTTTATATTTATTGATTCATTTTATTTTTATTTTTAGGTAGGCACCCTTTAAAATGTTAATACTCATCTAAGTCTGCAATTCGTTGGCTAGCACGCCAGCCAAGAAGATACTACATAGTTAACCCAGATATGCCCATATGTTATTGCGCCAGTAGAAAATGAAATTTTTGCATATTCTTTCAAAAAGTAGGTTAAATAAAACATTTTTACTTTATACAAAAATTTGCCCAAGGTCCAAGGCAAGACACCAATTTTTCAAGTAAAATGAAACTCTTGAATAATAAAAACACGTTTAAAACTAATATAACGGTATTTGAAAATAGTTATTTCCCAATAACTTTCCATACACAAAAGTATTATTTTGTTAAAAATTTGTAGATTTTATAAGCTCATCTTTCAAAGCGTATATTGAAATTTTCCATTTCTTGAATGTCACCATTTTGATAACTCATTTCGATAGCACAAATATAAAAAAAATGCAATACAGTCGAGTTGGTATCCACAGTTTGATGCCCTGTACCCTTTTTCTCGAAAAAAATCTACTCCTGCTAAGAACTTTCCAATTGGGAAATGCATTTTTATAGGTGCACTACTATATTTATTTGTAAAGCTACTTAAGTTTCAACCAATTTTGATGAAAATCGAAAGTTACGTCGAAGAAGTTGTTTTAAGTATGTACATATATATGTACATATGTTGAGTGGTGTTCGAGAAAACACGGTAAATCGTTTGTACATTTTTGACTATAACTTTTGTTGTATTTGTCCAATGTTATTCATTTTTGACACACTGATGCATCTAACCACGACGCATCGCTCTGTTAAGTTCAGATCAAAATATTAAACGGTGTACTTAAAAAATGCGAAATATTACTAGGGGGAACGGGAGAATATATTGCATAATTCAACAAACTTCATCTTCTGAGGAAATGTGCGGTCAAATGGTCAAGTTTGGTGTCCCTAGCTCTTGTAGTCTCCGAAATCTAGGTGTTCATACAGACGGACGGACAGAAGTACATAGCTCAGTCGCACCCGAGGTTATGATAAGCATTTTGGTATATAGAACTTTGGGTCTGCCACGCCTCCTTCTGTCATTTACATACATACATTGCACAAATCCCTTTGTACCAACCTACAGGTACAAGGTATAATTATATATTTACATGCTAACGCCGTCTCTGCTAAAGCAAAAAACCTTATCTTGAGAACGTGAGCGAACAGGTGCGTGCATGATCGATTATGAAAGAGGTGTCCTACATGTAGGACATTGGGCATATCTGGGTTATGCCCAGCTATACATACTTGTGTAAGTACATATAATATCCTTAAAGGTTCGGAAGAAACGTATTTTTATGTGAGATTTATTTTTTTATGTTAAAAGTAAAGTTGCGATAAAATAAAATAAATAATGTATTCGTGGATTCACGAATTTGGCTAGAAAGTTTCTAAAACATGCTTAAACATAAAAACTTATTTAAGAATTGCGTGCCAACAAATGCTAGTGACAATAGTTTAACCTAATAGGTTAAAAAAGCTTTAAATTGTAAAAGATTAAAGTTACAAATGACCGATATGCAGGAAAAAATGTTTTATTGCCGTACTTAAGCTACAGTTATTGCAAAATAATTAGTGTGGTTATCGCAGGCATACTTTTGGGATGGGTGATGCCTGAAAAACTTGCACATGTCCACCTTGGCCTGATTTGTACACTATCTTAATTTTCAAGAGCTTAATATTTGGTATATCGTTTAACATAGTTATAGCGAGCTTTAAGATCCGGTGCGTCCTCCTGCCAGAAAGTGGATGCCATTCGTAGAACGGGCAGTGCTTGGACTATTACTGTAGCACATATTGGCCATTGAAGTAAGGGCTATTGCAGTGGTCAAAGAGTTATTAATATTGTTGTTGTGCATCAGCTTCATATTGGGAGGTGTCTGGGGTGGCGTATCGGGCTGAATTTCTGTAAACCCCATGCGCTGTTGTTGTTGCTGCGGAGGAAGTGGATAGGGCGAGTGAGTTATGGGCGTCAGAGCTTGAGGCTGCTCGCGATTTAATGTTATTGGGGTTTTGGTGGCACTCGGGCATTGCCCCGACGAAATGTGCATTGTTTCGGTATACATTGTAGGTATTCGCGAATAAGGCGATTCGTTGGCATAGCTGCTCATCATACTCAGGGGTGAACTTAAGTCTCCCTGTGGCGGCAAGTTGTGCGGCATTGTCTGCTCCTGGGAGCCTACTGAGTGTTGTGGTTGGAATAAAGCCTGTGTGTCGACCACCGGCGCCTGGGGATAGAAGTTTTGGCCACGATATCCCGCCGGTGGTGGTGTTTTGCAGGCGACTGTGTCGGCCACACTCCAGATCTTCGGCTTGCTGGCCGGTACTGGGATACCACAGTCTCTGCTTAGGAAGTTTTTTTGATGAGCGTAATCATGAGCGTATCCTTGTTGATAAAAAGATGCCGGCGTTTGGTCCTGCTGTGTGTGCACGTAGGAATGAGGACTGTAGCCTGGATGAGGCGCACAAGTTACGGGACTATAGGACGCCAAGCCCTGCATAGGTACCAAACTATGAGCGTCGTGTTCATGCTCTCGTTCAATATCCAGGTCCTTGTCAGCTTTCCCATGCTCACTTTTTATATGCTGATTACTGTGATCTGTTGATTCGAAAGAGTCAGAAAAAAGTTCAATTAATCTTTAATGCAAAACGGAGACAAATTTTTAAACAAATTAAATAGTAACTACGTGAACAAAACGGATATTTGTCAGTTGCCTGTGCCTGTTGATGGCGGACAAACATCCTTAAAATTGTTGGTGGGCGTTGATGCGTTCAACCCTCGCCACTATAGAAAGCTTTTAGTAACGAAATGTTTCTGCTTCCGCAAGCCTCAATGTCTAGCTGACAAGTAGCCAACTTGAGTATGTCCACTTGTGCGAAGTACTGGCATAAGGCCGTTGTGCTCTCGACATCCGGGAAGGCCGCCGCTTTAACAATTACACAAACGCAACGAATGGTCTACGAATATTGCATTATATCCTTGCGGCACATAAATTTTGCTTAAAAGGGCTTTGAGACAAGTATGACGGTGGTTGACAAACACAACAATATGGATTCAAACGTTTAACAAACCACCCAACGAACTATGTACATCAATGTAAAATGTTTATAGCAATCTCAGCCTGTCTGTTTGCCTGATGCCGCTGAGAGCGTTTCGGTAATGCACATATGTGCATATACATATAATGTGATATTCGACAATGTTTCAGTCCGCTTGTCCGTTGTAGTTAGGCAAAAAAAGTCATTGGATTCAGATGATTGAAAAAAAAATGCAAATAACAAGGTTAGTAAAAAAATCTCTGTAAAAAGAAAAATCCACAAAGTAAAACTACGTTCGTAGATCACATTTATGCCAGCACTTACCAAATACGTCGTCTGGTAATTTTTGTACGTCTGCTAACTCCTTTTCTTTTTCATCATCTGAAATTAAACCATCGTCGTTGTCTTCTGTCTTATTCTTTGGTTCCCATGTCATTTTATTTTCCTTTTTGAGTCGCCGTCGTGCATTTGCAAACCACGTGGAGACTTGGGTCAAAGTCATTTTAGTAATTATAGCTAACATAATTTTTTCTCCCTTAGTCGGGTAAGGGTTTTTTTTGTGCTCGCTAAGCCAAGCCTTCAAAGTTGCAGTCGATTCCCGTGTGGCATTTTTCCGTCGCGCCGCAAGATCATAACTGGGACCATACCTGCAACCAAGCCACAACTTATGATCGGTTTTTAAATAAAATTAATAAAACTATTTTTATAGCCGTTACTTATGGATTGAAAGGAACTTCATTTTTAACTGCAGAAAGAACCGAATTTCTTGAAAAAAGCCACAATCTATTATATAAATTACTTTATTTTTGGGACAGGTTTTTTTGTAATTTAAAATGGAATTTAAAACATGTTTCATAGTTTAATCAAAAATGTAGGCATAAGTTAAAAACGCAGCCCAGTCAACGCAACGGCGTCGGCGTGAATGTGCTTAATTTTAAAATCTATCTCTTCTCCAAACTTTGACCCGCTATTGGGAGCAGGAGCCGAATCATTTAAAAGTACGAAAAGTTTTTCATTATTCCTTAAAGAGAACATATGTGCAAGGTCAAAAGTTGATTTGATGACAAAAATTCCTTCCCATACACACATTAACCCACCATTACCTCCTCTCGTAGCGGATTCATGGAAATTTTGGTTCTCTCTGCTAATAAAAAAATAAAAAATGCGCACTCTTCTCTATTTTTACGATTGTTTTACTATTTGCATTATTTTTAAACTTTCAACGGGGAAAGCTTTAATGGTAAGCAGCGAAATAACAAACATATTCTAAAATAGTTTATATTTTGTAGGGCTTCACATTTCGTGTGTTTGTTTTATAACTCCCGGAGTTCCTAGCCGATTTAAAATGTACACCCACGTATAAATGTAACAAGAAGGTCTGTTGGGACTGCCAGCTTGGCGTTTAGTAATGAAAAACTTTTTCTGGGGACTGGGGATTTTAACCCCAAAAATTAAAAATAATCTAGTGCAGAGGATGATTTAAGTATCTGTAGCTTTCTCAAAAATAGCTTCACATAACGAATCTTTTGAGAGGCATTTTCTGTATTGTAACTTGAAAAAGGTAAGAGCATATAGCGAAATACTATTGGGAGTAAGGGGTGCTTGCTTATACCTAATAAAAACTGAATGCAAGTGAAGAACTAGGTAAGACGCACCTTCTGACTAACTTAATACTCTTAGCTCATTAGGTCTTTGTGCAACAGACAAAATCCGTCGGTCCGGATGGGCATGGCTTAATCGATTTCTCTTTCGGCTTGACAATATTTCTATAAATCTTTTGGTAAATTTTGGATAGCTAAATCTTCACTTTTTTAACCTTTCATCCGATATTTAACCATCTACACAAGGCTTTTTATAAACAATTCAAGTTTTTTTTTAACTCATTATTTTATTATATGATGTTAGTTAAGGATAATACAAACCCGTAGGCTGCCAAAGTTGGATCGTATGAATAGTATGCACTAGTAGGCTGAAGACCGGCTGAAGTCCAAGCGTTCATATCCGAACATGCGCTATTTTCTTTAATGCCATATGGATTGCTCTGAAATTATGGAAATAAACTGTAAAAACAGGTCTATCCGAACAGAGAATAAATGGATATAACATAAGCACTAATTCAATAATTAGTAATGTTTACAATGAAATGTATCTAAAACCTGCCTATACGAAACTCTAAAAGGTTTGAAACTGTTTTACTTGTGCTTGTTGTCTTTGAAACCTTTTGATGATTCAGATTAGTTTTTAAATCAACTTTGTATATGTATTTGTATGTGGAAATGTTAAAAATTAATTTTAAAGATGACCTACGAAAGTCAAAGATAAACTTGAGTCAACTAGATTTTTTGCCTGTTTATTGGTATGAGTAGGAAACGAAAAAATAATAATAATAAATTACAAGTCCCGTATTGTTTTCTTTTTCAAGTTCCATTAAAGTTCCACAACATTTGTTTGTACGAGAATTGACTTACCAGTGGTGCATAAAAGGCTGAACTATCAACTCCAATACTTGGATAGGGGTTTTGCTCATTTGACGGGTATGGGCCACCGTACACGCCTACGGCAGTTGTTGGAATGCGTGAATAACTGCTGAGAGTAAAACGCGCCGAATCATACTGGCAGGAGCATACGGTTTGTCTTGACACAGGATCGGTTATAATTGGTCGTCCGTTTTCACAACAAGATACTTTTTCGGCACCACGCTCTTCTAGTACACTGACAGCTGGATCCGCTGATGGAGCAGCTGCCTTAGTATTGCCAACTTCATCCAACTGTGATGTAGTTTCTATAGCCACTGCAGACGATCCCGCATTGTGTGACGACTGCGAATTTGCTCCTGGACTAAGCGGACTCATTGTGACGCCTGTTGTGGTCGAGCCACCAGAAGGACTGAGCGATGTGTCATTGGTACAAGACAGCGGTGAATTTACAGAGTCAACACCAAGAACACTCTGATTGTCAGTAGCGGATGAAGTCCCTCCGCTAGCCAGCTGCAAAAATACAGAAAGGCACGATAAATTTTAGCAAATTTTAAAAAGCAAAGGCGCACATATTTATGAACCGGAGGAATTTACAAACAGGTGATGCTTTGCAAAGCAAAGGTAAGAAGCATTCGGAGGGTATTTTCGAGTCTTAAAATCAACAAGGTAGATTAAGACGATAACACCAAATGTCAAAATATTTTATTGGCTCGGTGCGATTTGCTATCCGTTCCATCTATTTTCACTTCATTAATTTTCAATTTATCACAGGCATATTTCCGACACTGACACAACATTGGCCTTCGTAGCTTAGTTTAGGATTGTTCGAGATCTGTTCTGAAGAGGGTATGTATGCACACACAAATGCCTGCGCGTATATATGTATAATAAGGCCAGGTATCAGTCGACAGATTGACAGAGGGAAATAATGTGAGCATGATAAGCTGAAAGGGCAATCGAAATATAGACCCAGTTGATGTCAAAGTCAGCATTTGGCTCTTTTTCCAAAGCCGCAACAAAGACCGATAAAGAGAATTAAAAAGGAAAAATATACTTGGGCATATAGAACAGCAATCGCAAAGAATATGTAGGGCGATCGAATGGAAAGGCATGAGTTTGAAGGCAAGTCATTAAGAGTAGTGAGCTAAGTTCAAAGATTTAGACGATAATAATTTGGGCATTTCTACAATGAAAGGACAGCTTCTTTATATACACTAGTTCGATAACCCATTGCAGTCAATGTGATCTTAGCACAGGAAAAATTTCAACTCGTTTATACTAGTTGTGTAGTAGGTAAAAATCTGTTAAGGTGGACTAAAGGGATATTCTATAGCTGATGTTAAAAATGTTGTCTGACGTTTCTATTGCTACAATAAAAGATACTTTTTCTTCATTGCCAGCATAAAATTATACGTAACAGTTTTGCTCGAAGCTAACCTTATATAAACAGATAAATAAATAATGAAATATTGTACCTAAAAAATACTACTTCGGTAGATATAAAATATTGTTCGCACATTAGTCAGTCCAAACATGGTCGAACACGCCTTGGGATATCCCTTATAGCCAAACATTTTTTGTTTAAAATATGTTTTTTTTGTTTTTTAATCTGCCATACTGACATTGCGAGGCTAGTGAAGACAGAATATCATATTCACTTAATCATTCGTTTAGCTTATTTATTTTTAAAGTCGCACCCGAAAATCAAGAGCTAATATTTATAACTTACACTTAAACAACATTATTTCCAACACTGGCAACGCCCCGTTGCCTAAAGAAATTTAAAGTATTGTACATATTATTAAATGAAAGCGTTTTCATGAATGAAATCTAATGAATTTTGAATGAATATGATATGAAATGGTCAGGCGGCAGGCAGCAGGCAGCAGGCACCTACAACAACTCCGTTCGCAACCGCCAATATATTCCAAAGACCACAACAAGTGGCCCAGGCGCTTGCCCCCTGCTGTCGCAGTTTCCAACGTGCAAAACGATGCGCTCGTTCATATCTTGTTATTCTTTATTTTTATATGCGACAGCGACATCAATTTTAGATTTTGCGTCCGCACATAAAAACCCATATCAGGAACGCCACGCTCGACGACTGTGAGAGAGGACTGGAGTCAGAGCGAGCGCAGTGTGCGCTTATTATCTGCACGCAAGTCAGTTTATTTTTTATGATTCTCACTCACCCACAATGAATTGGAACTAAGGCTGCAGGAAATGCAACAGCTAAAACTGTGTTGAGTAATCGTAAAAAGGCCTGAGATAGGGACTTTGTGAACAAGCTTATTGTGCCGGAGGCAATTTACAGAAGGCGGAAATGTTAAAAAGTGTTAGACCCACAATTACGATATTAAGCTTTAAACTAAGGCATTAGATTATACAGTATTTTGAATGTCTTACTGTCGTCCTGCGAGAGACACACCTAAATAAAATCAGTTCGGTTAAAATTTATACTCGTAAAAGCTTTTTCTAACCGGTGGTCGACTTAGCCAAATTTTAAAATTATACTTGTAAAGTATTTATCCAAGTCTTTTGTCTTGGCTCAGATCTAGCACACTAACTTAATTATTTTTATTATGTAAATGTACATACATATATAGTAAGTATATAAGTCTGAAACAGCTTACAAAGAGTACGCCAGATTGCATCTTTCTTGGTTTCAAAAATCTGTGGCTGCCCAATTTTTGTATATTACTTAAGGAGTTGGTTCATTGTGTTCTTCAAAGTCACTCCTATGGGCACTTTCTTGTTGTAGCAGCATCTGCAGTGCTGGATTTTCTCATATGGCTTTTTACGAAACGACGCTGCAAAAGTTATTTCAAACCTAGCGGCGGCGCCAGTCGTGCTTAGAGCAAGACACAATGAGCAAAAGTAAAAGAAACAGCTGAATCGGCATCCAGCATTGAGCCTGGAACCAGGCCTTAGGTGGAGTCGTTTGAAATTTGAAATATTCTCACATCCAGACGTAGTGGTACAGGAGTTATTGGTCCATGCATTCACACACATATTACAGGGAAACGCATAATTTAATGAGAGTTTTTGTTAATGTGACTAAGAAGGCCTGACTGTCATCGTTGTTTTAATATGGTCTGCTTTTATAGAATTGACTTGAGTTGTCCTTGCTTTGGGACATTTACTGTTTACATTAAGAATTCATAAATCAATTATGGAATGCGTTTTTAAAATAACATTTTTTGTTTTTCAGTGTTTCGTTGAGGACCCAACCTCGCCTCGACAGAAGGTAACATTTTGCGGATCAAGGGGAAACGACTTATTTTAATTATAAAGTATTTTTTAACTATATTATTCGTAGACTAAATAATTTTAGTTCTTTTTTGAAAGAAATTACTTGAATTCTTAAGATGGCTGGTCAAAATTGGATTCCGTCAAATAAAGTGAGTGAAATTTATGTATATATAAACAAATGTATATATATACATTTAATAAAAAAAAAATTAACCAGCTGAAACGTTAATAAAGCTCTGCATAGTGTTAGCACTAAAAAGCATCTTTAAGTAAATTTCCTAATAGTTAATAACTATAACATAGCAATAAAGCAATAACAAACAAAGGTAATTCAAATTTGAATAATAAGATTTACTTATTCACCTTTTGAATTTTGCATGCAAGAAATTTTGAGAAGCTTCCTGTGATGAATAGCCTATGTTTTATATTAGCAAACTCTCTAGTTCAAAATGCATATACATATAATTAAACTGCTCTTTTTCCAATCGGTTAAGCCATATAACTAACGTAACGCTCGGTAAGGCTGGCAGACTTTCCGAAATTTAAGCTAAAAATTGGCAATGCAACAAAAGAAATCACACCGTCAACAAATAGAAAAGTAGTAAAAATAATGTCCTATATGATGGATGATAGTGTTTGCTGATATTGAAAATCCGTAAAAGGAAGTTCCCCTATAGTCTCCCATAGGCAAAATACGCAACTCGGGAAATATTCAACCTGGATTAACGTCACGGCGGTAATCGCTGAAGGCTTGAAATATTTTCCATACATGGCTTTGGTGGAGAGCTCCAAACGTTTTTAAGCCATGTATGTGGGCTACAACACAGTGCCTACTGAAGATCTCCTCAGCCCTTTGGCTACCCCAAAAATGCAATGATATTAAAAGTTGATCCGGCAACAATATAAAGAACATATATATGCGTAATTCCCTTTACAACATTACCTTGTTTATCCCTATACGACAAGTGTACTACAATATTTGAAATCTTTTAGGCTTATTAAATTTTTATTTTTTTATATTGCACGACGGATAATCAAATTTGTCTGCACATATGCAGATAAACCAATAAATTCCCAAAATATATTCTGTGTTTCTAGGAACAATTCATTTATTTAGACCTCCACTGTTTCAGTTTAGTTCCAATCAGAATTTCGTAAAGTGAGCATGAAACCAGCAACTGGGAAGAGGGATAGCTGCATTAGGCAAATATATATATACATCGAATCCGTTACAGGAAAAGTCAGAAAGTCAACTGCTTACCTGATTTGCCGCCGGGTAACTATATCCGAACTGCGCATATGCAGCCATCTAGCTGTAGCTTTCGACCGCTGCTATAAGAACACGTGAGCTCCTGTTATGGCACCCCAGAAGGATGCTGCTTGTATTGTAGTATGATGGCTAAACACTTAAAGAGGAGTTGGGCTGCGCGCAACACCGCAGCTCTATGGAGATGGGGCTGCGGTGAAGGAAGGCGAAGGCGAAAGCAGAGGTGGAGGTGGGGCAGTCGTCTTGCTTGCTCGACACGACTAAAGTTAAGCTAGCTCTCTCAGCGCTTTTGTTGACTCTTACGCTTGTTGTTGGAGTTGTTGAAAATTGATAAAACAAATTGTCGAGCAGTTGTGTTAATGTCACCGGAAAATGTTTTGTTTGCTTTGTGGGAATTTGCCCCTTTTTTTGTTTTGCTATTTTACTTGATTTTTTTTATTGACTTTTACTCTTTTGTTGATATAGCAGATACGGCAGATGTAACTCCGTCAAATTGTGTTTAAGTATTTGAGGTAAACAGATTTATTGCATTTTGTTGGCATTGTCGGTGTTGGGAGTGTCACGTTCCGGCTATTCATTGCACTTTATTTTTTATTATTTTTATTTATATCTGCGACACACTAATTTACCTCCCCTTTATGTTTGGCTTGCAGTATTAACATCATCATTTGGTGACACAAAATATATATTTTTTCATTGTATATTTTATAATTACTGGGCCAATCCAAAAGTAGCTTTAGATAAATTATCATTACTTTCGCATAGATACAACATATGTACATATGTATGTATTTGATTGCTTGCTTTATAATTTTATAATTAAAGTATCATTTTTGTTATTGTATTAATTGTATCTATTCTACAATATCTGAAATCCAATTGCCACGGCAAAACAAGTTAAGCCTGACAGCGGCAGCGGTTTACCCGACGTTAACGATTAAAATTGACAGACACTGCCGTGAAACGAACCTACTCGCGTTTGAGCACAAAATGTAGAATAAAGTTGCTCCGATTGCTGCTAGCATTGCCCGAGCGCCGAAAACGTAAGCAGCGTAGTGAAGCGAAGCATAATGGGCATTGGCAATGTGCTAGAGCGAGAGTACTATTGTTCTGATTGTGCGCGTTTCCAACCGGGTGCTGCTACTCTTCCACATTTGTGAAAAGAAGACGGAGTGACTTGCCGCTTACTTCCGTCGATTTGTAGGAAATTGGCTACGCCCATTATTTGACTGGAAAACGGGGGCTGATCAATCAGAATGCTCGATAGCTTATACTTCCCCTTGGACGTCATTGGAATCCATTTTATGGTGGCACGCATGCGAATAGTCGGAAAATGTGAAATGTTGACAAATATAATAATAATAATAACAAGTTAACAAAAATACAAAACATTTAATGACAGAATCGGATTTAGAATCTATTTAAAATACAAAAAATATATTTTATTTATCATTTAAGTGTTAATTATTAAATTCCATATCCATTATGACTATTTTTCAAAAATTTTGAGAATACAGTTTTGAAGTAAACTGAAAAATTTAATGTTGAAAACTAGCATTATTTAAACAAAAAATAAGAATAGTTCTATTTTTTATAAAACATTTTTTAAATTAATTTAAAATTGGTTACTTATTAAATTATATTATTCATACTAGTTTCAGATGTTGGGTAATTTTTAAATGGGACATTTTAAAAAAAAATATTTGCAGGATCACACAAGTTGTAGTATCCGAGCTATTTTTTGGGTATGGTGGTATTAAGTGTGTTAAATGACCTGTCTTTATAAAATGGAAAGCAGTGTCATTGTCTTTGATCTCTGCAGGACATTGCTTTTACCCTAATACGAGCGTTTATAATTTATTTTCAATTATGTTATTCTTACCTGCATATAAGCAATGACACATATTTTATTAAAATGTAGACAATTCAGCTATATTAATTATATATAAAGTATGCATATGACCATTTCCAAGATTATATTCGAAAGCCT
>JAECWU010000171.1:47500-98126 GCA_018150985.1 Chymomyza costata
AGGCCCTGGGCAAAAAGGTACCGGCCTCCTCTGAGAAAACTCCGGGACCGGGGGGAATCCCCCCTTTTCACACTCTCGAAGGGCCTGGGTACAGGGTATAAAAATTATGATACAGTCGAGGTAAACGGAATTGCATGAGATTCTCTACAAAGGTGCGTAGGCTTGGATGTTATTTGTTCCGCGAATTTCTACTATATTTGTGAAATTTCAATATTACCGTAGTCTTTACGGTTTCCTCCAACTGTAAAATTCAATGTATAGGTGTTACTATAATACTTTTTTTTTTTTTTTTTTTTTTGTAAAAAATCTATTTTTTAATTTAAATCTAAATTGTATTACATGTATAATGTAAAAGTATCTTTAGTGTATATAATATCGTCCACGACGATGGAGTCTACAAGCAGTTTATCATAAAAAATTGACTGTTAAAAATATCACGATCTTTAAGCGCTAAGCTCTCGATATTTAGTTTAAGCTGGCAAAATTCTATAGTATTTAAAGATACCTACATACTAATATGTGTTGTATACTGCATAACCTACATACATAAGTGACAAAATAGTGCAGTATGCAAGTATAAACATAGTTTAAGTACACTATTTATAAGATTGCATAGTGGCCAATTGGACAATTGTAAATGATTTATGAGTGAAAAAAAAATGGAAACTGCATTTAAAGAAAAATTCTTCTGTAAAACGAAACTTCTCATATTTAAGGGGTTTAACGCAATATAATATTGTATTGTATTTTGAATGTACATATGTATTTGGATACCAAGTGTCGTATTTAAAATAGGAAAAAAGAGCATACGCATTCATGTAAATACTGTAAAGGCTCTTTAAAATTTCCATGGAAAAATAAACCAACCTCTTGAGTGCGGTCCATCCTTCAGAACTATGTATGTAGATAATTGCAGATTGTTTCTTTTAAAACAGTGAAGGATATGGTTGACTATACATCCTGGCGCCGAGAAATCAAGTACATAGTTAATTTACTTAGAACCGTAAATCTCCACGTTTAAGTCTGTAGAGAAGTGACAAATGTGCCAAAGGGTGTGCACCACATAAAGTCTTCCAAAAAAGGGGGCTCCCCATTATGTGAACTGATGCAGATGTTGTGCAAATTTCAAAGAACAAAAACATGTATCGCAGAGCATACCTGTACGCTCAAATTGCCTTTATTTCCTTTTTGTTAAACATGGTCTTTGGACATTTGGCTGTTATTGGATTGAACATGCAGATTATATTGAAAACAATTTTAATGTATGCAGATTTCCACGTTTCGTTATACATATGTGTTTCATCCCATCCAGAGCAGCTTCCCTGACACTTTCTTTTAGCGTACCCTAAATACTCGTAAACTTGCGCACACCCACAAAAATTTGTGTTTGGGATTATACGTATGTACTTAAGAGAATCAACAGACGGCATGTTGCACAGTCTGCCCGAATGGGAGCTACGCAGCCGTCGTCCCCGCCAGCTCTTATCTATTACTGTTGCTTTGTACTTAAGTGTTGTTTCATGTCACCTGGAAAGCATTTGGACATGAAATTGTCGCTTTTCAGTATTGGGCACATAGTATACTTTATACATACATATGTACATACATACGTACATAGCTACGGCAGCGGCAGCAGAGAGCAACATACAAGTATTAGTGCATGTCAATGGCTTCAGCCTCTCAAAACCTGATATAAATATTCTTAAATTAAATTCTTCGCATTTCTCGCGTCAATACACATAAAATTAATAAAACCCTTTTCTTTACCTAAATCCACGTGGAAACTGTATGGGAGCTTTTGTACGGGAGGGGGGCTCGATTTTAAAATCTATGTTCTTACTAAATTGGTTCAAAGCAACAAACTGTACACAGTGTGAAGGGGGGGTTCTTCGCTAACATATCAAATCGAACCTTTTGAATTAAGTTTTCGAATCAGCTTCCATACCCCTTATTCAATCGTTCCAACATTCACCGGCAGACACTCTGGAGTCAGAAAGTTCGTTCATTGGCCCAAGCGATTGAACACAATTTTTTACCAGTCAGAGATTGTTGTTATCGTCCGCGTTGATATGGTATCAGAATCTGGGATCTTATCTAACTCTTGAAAATGAAATTGCTGTGCAAACATAAGCACACATAACAATCTCCACACATTCATAATGAGGAACACATTTACTCACTTTTCAAAACAAATAAACAAATCGGTATTCTTTGTGGTTGGTTCGCTTTTGTCGGCAAACAGTGACAATACCAACGTTTGATGTTGCGTCGATTTCTAATTTCGAAATACTAAACGTATCATGTCTAAAGGTACTTTTTTTTTTGTTTTTTGTTTGGGGTCGCCTCGAAGAGCCTTGGTAATTAGTTGATTTGTATGGGCGGCTGTATTGACCATGTGTCACGATGGCGACACACTTATATTACATACATAGTTCCGAAATGCACGAAACCCGATCGATCGAATCATATGTCACTTAACTACAATTCGGGACTTTGCGTTGCGCTTAGCGTAAACAATTAATAGACGTGTAGTCCATAGACTTTAAAGATTCTAATTTAACAAAGTGTGATTGTTGGAATATCACTAAATTGTTGATACTTCCAATATGAATCAATTCAATTATAGATAAAACAAACCACAAGCAAATTAAGAAAGAAATTATAGGGCCTGTACACCCATACTACGTGACCTAATTTTTAAAATTTTTAACCAGGTATCAGATTATTACACCATAGTAATAACCAAGCCATAAATTTAATAGATAATATTCAAACAGGTCCATGAAAAAGGACGATGATAACTTAAAAAGTTATTTGACCGATCGGTTCAATAGTTGCCCTATGAGAGAGTAAAATAATTTTGATGAAATTTAGTACAGCACTCAGAAATCCCAAAGAATGTTCCATAAGGTATATCAGCATAAAACAGCCAAATATGCCCCGATGGGAGCGGTATAAAATAACTTCGATATCGTCAAAAATAAAATAAACTTTTTAACCGTGAGATAATGGATTCAACCCGAACGTTTGTTTGATATAGGTCTGAGATCTCTGAGATCTAGGAAAGACGTATATTTGTCTTTTGGTTTTACTTTAGATAACTTTTTACTGAAACATAAAAAAAACCGTGTACCAACACAGATCAAGCAGTTTTTAAATGATCTTCCTGGTAAAAATTAAAAATTTTGCAATTTTTGGCTTCGGAACTTTCACCTACCGGGGCTAAAAAAAACTTCATCTGCGTGACGATAATGCCCATCATTTGGTAAGATTAAAGCTCTGTAGCTCTCATAGCCTCTGAGATCCTTTTGTTCATGTGAGCGACGGATTGACAAATAGACTTTGCTAAATACATACATATATGTACTTTATAGGGTCTTCCACGGCTCCTTCTGGCATTCATACAAATCGAATGGTCTTTAAGAAACAGCTAACAGGTACAGACTGATGCGTCATACGCAATTTTTTCCATGCAAAAAAACTAAAACAAAAAGATGGCGTACGTTAAAGTCGGGCGCAGACGACTTTGGGTCCCTGTACCACCTTGATTAAGTCCGACGCATTGCTTAAAACCTCAAATATTTTTATTGGCAAATTTGGTTGATATTTTTAAAAAAAGAAATGTATTTTGCCAAAATTTTTGACCGATCGGTCTTGGGGACTTATGCGTACCGATTTTGTAATTTAGTACTGATTGGGACTTAAAAACTTGACTGCCATTTGGTTCCGATCTTCAAACCAACGAAACAAATTTTGTAAAAAGCGTTTTTGACCGATCGTTCCTTAGGGCTTATGTATAGTCACCGATTTTGATCAACTTGGTGGTGCTTGGGTACTCTAAAAACTTCTTAATGCCAATTTGCTAACATATCTTTCAAACAAACGAACGAACGAATTTTGTGAAAAACGATTTTTGCGATTGGTCCTTGGGGTTATGATATAGTCACCGATTTTGATATTTGTAAGTGCTTGGACTAAAATCCTTTGATTTGGTTCCGTTTCGAACCAACGACACACAATTTGTAAAAACATTTTTCGACCTCGATCCTTGGGGCTTTGATATGTCACCGATTTTGATAAAATTTGTACAGTGCTGGGGATCTTAAAAACTTCCGACTGCGATTTGGTTTGTTTTTAAAACATTTAACTTTTGTTTTTCGAGGTCCTCTGAAACACCCCTTGGGCTTTAATGTATCCCGATATCAAAAATAAATAAACTTGTTCTATGGATTAAGGCATCTTTCTGTTTGGTTGTCTGTCTCGCTCTGGATCGGCGTTCGGCGCGGACGACGGACGCGGCGGACAGACGGCAGACGGGACGGACGACGGACTGGGTTTCTTCCGATCATATTAGGTATTTGGGGGTCTCGACTTTGTACTTCTTATTTTTAAATTAGATTTTGCAAGAAATATTCACCCTCGACAAACGTATATATATATATATATATATGAATCGATTTTTTGCCCGTGGTGATCATTTGTCTATGTTGTATATAATTTGTGTGGTCTCACACATTTCCATCCAGGCGATACGCTGTGCCAGTATGAGCCAAGGTATTGTAGATTTGTATTTATTCTATAAAGCCAGAATGAGCCCAGGCTGTTTTGTCTGTCTGTCCTGCCAAGATCTTAGAGACCATAAGAGCTGTATACATTAAATGTTACTAAGAGTCGGCCCTATCTGAACGCAGATGAAGTTGAATTATCACGATATCCTTGGCCTGATTTCATGGTTTAAAATTATACTTATTTTTAATAGTTTTATTCGAAACTTGACAGTGCCGTATTTATATATTTCCGACTAAAATATGTACGTTCGAACTTTTAACTTCGAATAAAGGTTCATAAATTATTTAATAATATTTAAAGAATTGGACTCCCGAAAAGGAAGGGTCTCAAAATGCCGGGAAAGACGATTGAATCTAATCCTATCCAAAAGGAGCGGAAGTCAAGCTTTTCTAAGAAATTGTTTAAAGTAGGTTTTAACCTTAGTGTTGATAGATCAATTAGCAACAGCCGAATCTCGTAAGAAGACAGGATAAGCCGTTGTGGGTACTTTAAGCTTCTAAAAGCGAATAGATAAAATTCCTTTTCAACCGACATAATTTTGTCAACGTTTATAGCGTATTGAAGGTTCCAGACCGGTGATTCACATTCTAAAATTGGTCAATCAAGTGTAGTAAACAATCTTTTGGTAACGTATGAATCCAAAAACTCTTTCAACCATCTTTGTATAAAGACAATTAGGCTTTTCGCTTTATTATTTATCATTTCCATAAGATATAGGACCATTATTAAGAGAACTCCCGACAGGGCTTGGATGAGAACGATGCGAAGCGTTTCAAATTTATAAAAGGATCGTGGATCCGATGCAAAACTGTAGAATATTACGTGAATTAAACTCCGAGTTGGCAAGAGAGTAAATGCTAAAGTTATAATCGCACCTCGAAAGACAAAATTTTTTGACGGCCATCAGACGTTTTCAAATGAACGAAAGCATAGTTCCACTTTGAAGGTTGGGTGGTGCAATTCCTCTGGCAAAGATATAGCGATTGCTCGACGAAGTATAAATTCCGATAGGCGATCAATAAACAATACGTCAAGCTGTTTGATATTCAAGTTTTGAACATTGATTACACTAGGTTAGAGCAAAATGTATCCTCAACAAGTTTCACTCGTTTCCGAAACTAAAAAAAAAATGTGTACTTAAAAGCAATCTCTGGTTGTACAAGACTTTGAAGAGAAGACACTTTTTCTTAAATTTCGAAAAATGGTTTTTTCGAAATATCTCGAAATCCGTTCCATGAAAAAATTTCTTAACTTCATTTTCAGATTTAGCGTGCCGTTTTACTACGGAAATGGCTGAGGATACCAACATTTTTTAAAATTTGTAAACTAATGTTATCTGTACAAGAGAAAATTTCAGAAGATTATCCACAAATTCATTCGATAATTTATTGCCATTTGAAGTATATAAATGGAAAAAATATGGTTTCCATAGACAGTTGCAAATGATTTTGGGGTTAGCAAAATTCAATAAAAAAATAAAATTCTGCCCAATGCTCCGACTATATGTATTAATACATAATATCAAGGAAATAAAAAAAAAAATCAATAAAACCTTTAACTACAAGGAATTTGGTGTCCACAATTGCTCCTATATTAATTGATTGCGCCAGTAAAGTGGAGAGCACTACCTTTATGGCCAAAAGACCGGTCTAATCTCAAAAATGATAAGCAATCAGGCATAACTTCCAAGCTCAGAATTTCTAGGTGAAGCCAAGTCTTAGTAAGGATGATGACATCATAGAGGCCACGCTTAAGCAAAAATTTCACCCCTGCATCAAAATTTAAAATTATATAGACTCATTAACAAATAGACTTATTATCGTTATCCATGTTCTCTCCCACACTCTAGGGTCTAGACCGTTTTGGACCTACCTCTTACATGTGCATTAAAACGCATTTTCGACTTTATTTTCGAATCAAATGGGTTAATAATAATAATAATAATAATCTTAATAAAAATTTGCACAGACCCTTAAATCCTTTACGCAGGTAATAAATAACTGAGATTAGTGACTGGAACTCTGTATCACAAGTTGGATGTAATGAAAATTTGCTTTTACACCCTGTACAATGAGTGTGCTGGATTTTTGCAATGATAGGCAGAAGGAGGCGGGGCAGTCCATATGGTATCTTCCTAATATAAATAATTATCATAACCTCGGGTAGCGATTGAGCTATATACGTCTGTCCATCAGAAGACCTAAAATTCGGGGACCACAAGATCTATTGACGTATAACTTTACCACAGAAGCGAAGAGAATTAATTTAATAATTAAGAATTTAATTTTTATTTCTAACTCCTTTTTCTTGTAAGCATTTCGCGGTTTTTATACAATGTGCTTTATGGTACAAAGGGTATATTAAGTTTGTGCAAGCCGAAAATGTAGGTAACACGCAGAATGAAACGTCGAAGACCCCACAAAGTTACCTATCGTATGATCAGGGTGACTAGAAAAGTCGATATTTCCATTGTCTGTCTGTCCGACTGTCTTTCTATCTATCTGTCTGTCAGTCCGTATGAACGCCTAAGTGTCAGAGATGGTAAGAACTTGAGCAACCAAACTTTCAGATTATATTCCTTATTATGTCACGGGAGACAGGATAATTTAATTTTTTTGATATCGGGGTTATATAATGTTGCTCCCATAGGAGTGTTTCAAGGGACCTCGGAAAAAAATAAAAATTTTAAATAAATAATTCGTTTGTTTAATTCTTTTGCTGTTTTTTTGATACAAAATTCGTTGTTTTTCGTTTATTTATGAAGATGTCGAAACCAAATTTGGCATCTGAAGATCTTTGGAGTTCTCAAGCATTGAAGCATATTTGATCAAATTCGGTTGACTATATCATATAGCTCCCATAGGACCGATCGGTCAAAATAACATTTTTTGTACACAATTCGTCTGTTGTTCATTTGTTTTTGAAGATATCGTAACCAAATTTAACAATGGGAAGTTTTTAAAGATGCAAAGCAATGCACAAATTTTTGCAAGAATCGGTATACTCTATCATATAGCATCGATAGTACCGATCGGTCAAAAGTAGTGTATTTGATACAAAATTCGTCTTTTTTGTTTGTATATGAATTTATCGTAACCAAATTTGCGAATCAAATATCTTTTGGAGTGGTACAGGGTTTCTGAAAGACGTCCGTGTCCGACTTCAAACTAACTGACACCGAAAACTCCGAAATTTAATTAAATCTTCTGAAAACTTTTGTATGTTGTTACTAGAAATTTTGTAAAAATTAAAATCATAAATTAAATGATTTTATTTATTAAATTATAGAGCCTTCTGGAGCAAAATTATTGGAGATTATGAAACCGTCCCAAAGGGGTGTCTGTGTCTTCGAAAGTTGGAATGTTGGAGAACTTTGAGAGAAATGGTTTTCCTTCTCACCCCTGTATATGTTAGAATTGAATGACCAAATATGATAATGTAGGCCAAATAAACAAAATCACATCAATCTTTTTCAATTAATTATTAATTTCTTTAATTCTACTATTTGTTAATATCTATTTGAAGCCCCATGTCCCTGTCGCGAATATCGAAAACCCAAGATATAGTTATAGTAATAATGATTAAAAATAAAGGCGCAGTCAATGATCTTGTCCACAGCGCCTGAGATTTCATCTTGTGAGTTTTTGTTAGAACCGTTCCCAAAAAAGTAAGCAAGTTTTAAAAATTATTACAATTCTTTGAGTACAGAAAGATGTATCTTCTGTTTAAATTGGAAACAGACAACTCACATACATAGCTAAATCAAGCACTAATTACTATGTTATGCACAATATTAAAGTACATATGTAAATAAAGAACACACTCCGGCTATAATGTCTTTTACCCACAGCACCAAATGTAGCCCTTGTTTAAATTGTGCAAACTAATCTACCATTTATCACTAACGCGATATTTCTGGCGACAGGTATGCCGGGCACACCCAACTGTGAGGCCACCAGACTTGGAGCGCGGACGCCACTCGTCAAAATGATTTATTTTTGATAAATCGCTTTGAGCTCCGTCTCCACAAAACGGATAGCTCTGAAAATGATTTACATGGTATGACATAGAATTTATTTTTGAATTGGAAAATGTTGTGCACTTTGGGTGGTAAACAAGAAGATCGCACGCACAAATTAGCTCTGAGCATTTTCTATTACGAGGTAAGGATTTAGTCGAGGGTTTCCTTAGCCGAGTTGATTTTCTAAGAACCACATATTAATAATATTTAGATGTGATGGCGTGCACTTAATAAAAATGAACTTGCTTTTAATTAAATGCTAACATCTCATAAGTAGAGGGGGGTTTGTATTCGCGGATTTTTGAAGCATTGTTAAATACTTTGAAATCCGTTTCCGTATAAAACGATATAATGGCTTCAACTTTTGAAATTTTAATACGATTTTCATTCGCAAGGACAGTTTTAGGACTCATAACCGCATCAAGGATTCTTCTGGTAACAGATTGCATGCAACTAGCTCAATTGGGATTTCATTGCACTCAGAGACGATGTTTTATCTGTGCCAAATTTTCAGCTTCATTTATATTGCGAAAACTTTGCTGCAATTTCTTATCCCTAACTTATTCAGACTATTATATACCCTGTGCAATTCTTTATTTCTATAATGTTTATTCCATTGCCATGCTACAGTCGGTCCTGCTCTGGAACAGCAGCGACCTGCATGCGGCTCTGATTCGCAACTGGAATAGGAACGTTGAGAAGGCTCCTTTCATACTGTTGTTTTAATTTTTATTTTTTTTTATTCACTCTCAAAAATTATTTTCACTATGCACAAATGCCTCAATTTAAATAATAAATAATTTAAATTTTCCAAAACTTCAAACTATTCTGGAAAACAACTGTTGCAACAAAGAATTACTTACTTACTTGATGTAGTCCTCTTCTCCTTGTGAAGCATAGGCCCTCAAATTTAACAAAGAATTAATGCCATCAAATATTGACATAAATATGAACAAAAAAACTGAAATAATGTCAAGTAAATTGTTGTTCAAGGGTTGCTATTGCTGCCCTTGCATTCCCTCTTTGATGATACATTTTAATGTTTCGTATGAGTTTTCACCTGCATGATTTCAATGTATCGAGGTTAAACTTACATTCCGCACACCGTATGAGATGTGGCTATTACATAGTGTAAGTTTCACCTCGATATGTTCACGCATACGAACACTATCGGTACCACACTGATTTTTTGTTGACGCATTTATATATAGATAACAAAAACGTTTTTCTGGAGGAAACAAGTATTCGAAACTACTACTAATTAAAAAAATTTAATGCGCCTCGACTTCTACCCGACAGTGTGATACCCTGTTTTTTCTCGAAAAATTCCTTTTAAAAGCTTTCCGATTTGTTTTTTGGTGCAGAGCAATACATATTTATACCTATAAGTTCCGTAAATTTTTACCGATTTTGTTGAAAATCGAAAGTGTTATCAAAGAAGTGGTGAGTTTCAAATGTATATGTTGAAAGGAATAGGAGAAAAGACGGTATATCGATTGCGGGGGGTAGGAGGTCACATCCTTAAAGTTTATGCAGGTTTGTTCATTAAGTCCACATGAATAAACTTACCAAAATTGGTGATTCTAAGTCATTATACCCTGTACCTATGTATAGGTGCAATGTATGTAACGGACAGAAGGAGGCGTGGCAGACCCCAAGTCCTTAATACCCAAATGCTTCTCATAACCTCGGGTAGCGATTGAGCCATGTCCGTCTGTCCGTCTGAATGAACATCTAGATTTCGGAGACTGTATGAGCTAGGGCCACTAAACTTTACCACCTAATACACATATTTTCTCAGAAGATGAAGTTTGTTGAATTATGTCAATATCTTTCCCCTTTACAAAACAAAAAATCTCTTGGTGCTTATTTATTTTGAAATAGGTGGTACAGATCGTTGACCAAATATAGGTGTTATAGGGGGAGATAAGTAAAGATATCACGAGATACATGAGAAAAATAACAGTTTTGAATGGCTGGGCGTTGGTGCAATGGGACAGTCAAAAAACGATAGGAGCTGTTTTAATCCTATAGTATTGCGTCTTAATATAGCCACGTTACTTTCTCTAATTTTCTTAATACCTATTATAATAATAATTAATCAGGTCTTTTGATTTTTTGTGGAAATTATTAATTAAATAGTAATTTTAAACTTTTTAAGTGTGTCTTAAAAACTGGGCTACTCTATCCGGTTTGTCTTTTTAAAAAGAACTGACTTAAAATATAATACCTATTATATTTCCTATTCTCTGTCCATTAAATCATAATAGTTTCGAACAAAATGCATCCCCTCGTTCTTTACAAACTCTAACAAGGGTGAGCGCGCCGCATCTACTTGTTGGAGGTTCAACGGCCAAAAGAAGGTGATAAATAAAAACTTTAAAGTATCTCAATTTGAAAATGCAATTGCATTGGCTTCTTAGTGGTGTTCCCTTGATAACGATAAGACTTTGCATAATCAGAAACGAATTTCGAGTGGCGACTCATATTCGTAGAAGACTTTAATTTTTGGTTAAAAAATCATCGCACGATAAATTTTTTTGCTCAAACACAGCTTTTTCATAGGGTCAATAATAGATAGCTGGCCAAATAAAAAAAATTTGTAGGTATAATTTCTGCTCCACCCTTTCTAATTGTAAATAACTAAAATACATAAAAGAATTACACTAAACCTACTGAAAGTACATTTGCAAGAGTAAAACATTCTAATAAGTACATGGTATGTAAAGACGTGGGATGTATTCGAAACTAATTACGAGCATGTGTGAACACTTAAACTGTAAGAAAACCCACTGTCTCCGTCTGTGTGCTCTAAAAGCAGCAATTAATTATATATTCTTTATCTTTGGCCAACGACTTTGTTGTACGACGGAGGCAGCGGACTTATCGGCACAGTAAACATTTCTCTACTCATCATCACAAATGAATAACTCATTTCGACGTTGAAGTTCTGTATGTGTGTCGATATTTGCAAATAAAATTTGAGATGCCTAATTAATTATTCGAAAGTTTTGCTCATATCCGGAATCTATAAGGCTTGGTGCCCAAGACTACCTATATACAATAATTACAGTTCTGGACGAACAAAGATTTGGGAGATGAACTTATAGTTATACATAGTCATAGTTGAAAAAAGTTTCGTTTCGAAAAGTTTAAGAGGTACAGCTAGCTAATTCCGAAAAAGATATACATATATTAATTTTTTTAATATAGCTCTTTTTGGGGCTTGAAGGAGACTTTTTCAAGGTAAGTTATATCAATTTTAGGACTGCAACCAGTAAACCGGTTTTTTGCCGGATGTTCGTAATTTTGCGTAAAAAGTCATAAAACATAAAATTTAATTTTTATAAAATGATTATAAATGTAAATGTACCTACAAGTGTACAGCCCGTTCTGAGAGCCAATATTCAATGTCAGACCCATTTTACTGCACCCCGCAACGCATAACCTTTACTTCTCTAGATTTATTGGATAGTCATAGGAGTGTGCTTCGTTTTCGGCTTAAAACGACAACGTTCTCGGTGCCAAGATATGTCGGCATTACATTTATTTTTAATGTAAGCATTACCCATTGGCTATAGGCCGTATAATCAGCAAGGATTATTTGGCCTGTCTCCAACTAGAGACTTTCGCTGTGTGCCTTGGGATACCATACTTTATGTTATGAAAAGCTAAATCCATAAGTTTAATAAATATTAATCAAATGCTCAGCCAAAAGAATTCGGCAATTGTTGGTAGATCTTTAAAAGTAGCGAGTGACCATTTTCTTGATTCCCATGTAATAATATCTAAGTGAAGATATTAACTTTATTTACTAAACTTAAGTTCAGTATGCATACAAGATAATTCCATTAAGAAAGGCACACTGAGGTGCTCAATATTTAGCATAAGTTCAGCCAGACACAATGTCTCCAGATTGACCAAAATAAAAAAACAGTCGTTACCGGACATCGCAATCAACTGCATTAAGATAAGCAAGGGCATCTAACAAAACGTATAATCTATGAAAAACTTAGGAATCGGTTACACGATCTAAATTTATTTTAAAACAATTAAATAAATCAAGAAAGACCACAACAAAATCGAACAAGATAAGCTAAATCAAATGGTGTGGGACAAGCCGCAAATGTCGGGTGCAACACAAGTTTTCAAACCAACTTATAAAAAATGTCAGCAGAATAATAAAATTAGCTCTTTTAACGATAGTAAAATTTTATTTAGAGTCTAGACCGTACGGGCTTCGTTAGCTAGAAAATCTACCCGGTTCCTGATTCGATTGGTGGACCAATCAAATGGCATCGTAAATATTATTGTGGTCATCCACATCATGTCACAGCGTTCAAACTACGAAATTCTTTGCAATAAATTACCTGCAGTGACATTTCTTTGTTATGTTAATTAGACCGCCAACCGGACCACAAGATTTGATAAGAAATCTAAAACCAAAACCTTAACCAATACAAACTAATGCTGTAAAATGCATACTACCTCGTCCAAGACTTATGTTCGATACAGACTTTGTGGCGTCGCGTCGGTTGAACAGGCGGAGCTCGTTAAGTTTGAGTTGAATTCTACCTAAATATGTAGTATATTGAAATAAGTGGCGTTGCTTAGAAACTTTTTCTTTGCTTATTGCGACCAAAAAATTACGTGTAACTTGGCATGGATGACAAAGACAGTCCTACCAACCTAAAATAAACAAATTCTCCAAATCCAATTTTGGCGCGCACAGTTTAAATTCAAATGTAAGCTTACTTTTTGGACACAGTAGTACCTAGGAGTAAGTACACATGTGGCTATTGATAGCGTAGTGGTACGTACTCGTACTCGATGGTCGGTGCTTCGATTCCCCGCGATTCCCTGATGCATTTGCCTAGCATTGGCATCGCTAGCTCAAAGACGCTATTTGCAGAAGAATATTTCTATTAATTCCAGACACCGCCGTTCGAATTCGGCTATAAGCTGTAGGTCCCTGTTCTCTTCGAACGGTGACAAAAATAGTCGTCAGGGAATTATTAGTACATTGGCTATAAATCAAAATCTCGGAGAGCATAAAACAATTCCAAGAATCTTCAAGTTTTAAATCTTAATTAAATAAACTTTTTGGCGGATCAAGAAAGATATCTAACCACACAGAAAATACGGGAATCGAAATGTAAACATAAATATAGAAAAAATGACAACACTGTCAAAATAGAATGTGTAAATATGTGCCAGCCAAAAATGTATGTAACATACATAAGAAAACGTCGGAGACCCCCCAAGTTACCTAAAGTACGATCAGGGTGACTAGAAAAGTCGATATACCCATGTCCGTCTGTCCGTCTGACCGTCTGTATGAACGCCTTGATCTCAGAGATGGTAAGAGCTGGAGCAACCAAACTTTCAGATTAGATCCGTTATTATCCAATTTTATTTTTTTTTGATATCGGGGTTCCATTATATAGCTCCTATATGGGTGTTTCAGAGGACCTTGAAAAAAATCAAAAGTTCTAGATGAAAAATTCGTGTTTTTTTTTAAATATCGTAACCAAATTTGGCATTCGGGAGTTTTTAATAGTTCCCAAGCACTGTACCAAATTTGATCGAAATCGGTGGACTACATCATATAGCTCTCATAGGAACGATCGGGCACAAAAACGATTTTTGAAAATATCGTAGCCAAATTTGGCAAAGAAATATCTTTTGGTGTTCGTAGGCAATATATCGGACTTGATTGCAATGTGGTGGTACAGGGTATCCCTAAGTCGTCCGCGCCTGACATTAACGTACGCCATCTTTTTTGTTTTATGCTGTGTGTGATGTATATGTTATATAATCAACAGCCTAGTCGATACAGCCATGTCTGTCTGTCTGTCTGTCCGTATGAGTGAAAGGATCTCAGAGACTATATATGAAATCTTACCAAAAAATTAGCATAATAGTCACGCAGATGAAGATTTTCGTTTATGTCGATATCTGGCGCCCTCCCCCCATAAGAGAATTTTGCGGCTTGCTTTTTTTTATGTGATTGTTTCCGATATTTTAATTCTTATTCTGTTAAACAGGGCGGAGACGAATTTAACACATCTTGGATCATCAAAAGCTGTCCAGCCGTTCTTTAATTATAAACGGTGTAACCAACACAATTTTGTTATATATAAAGATGTCACGACAAAGACGATCGAATCTTTCTCAACAAAGCCGTAAGCAATTAGGCTTCGGAACATTGCGAATCAAACCACTGAAGAAGAACGAAAAATCGCACGAGGAGAACGCCACGTTAGTATGGCCGAACTTCAGAAAGAGAGGCGGCCCGTCAAAGGGCTCGGTTGACATACTTAGATCAACATCGAGATAATTTTCGACGTCCTATAAGAAATATTTTAATACGATTGCACAGCTCGCATCCTTTCGTTCGCATTGACTCACTGGCATTATGGCGCATTGAAGTAATGGCAAAGTGAAATTGCCATTATTGACTCCGCCACCCGAGCCACTGCATTCATTGCAGTATACTTAGAACGCAGAACGGAGAAGACAAAGACTTTACGATTGCAGAGATGGAATAATATGTATAGCTAAGGGAAAACTTAGTGTTAAGGACTGCAGAGCAGGAGCCAAATATATTACTTAGATCGCAGAACAGACAGGTTTAAGGCGTTAGGCGAGAAGAGCAAGTAAGGACTACTATGCATAGATTCCTATTCAAGTTGCAAATCCGAGCAGCGACCTTCATTATTTCAGCCCCTAGTAATAAAATAAATTCATTATAAATTCAATATATATTATTATAAAATTAAAAGCATTTCAAAATATGTTTCCAAACATTATCAGACTTACAGATATGCGCAACCCATCCTATAGAAACCCCATTTGGAGAAGGCAGCGCATGGGTCCCCATTTGGACTACCCATGAGGTGAACGATGCGCTGACCCCTGTCTCCAGACCCTATTATTGCCATTATGGCAAAAAAAATCAATAAAGCAAAGCATTGGTGGTGGGATGTAAAAAGGGCAGTGATGGTCTGCGGGGGGTACCATTTTTAGCACTCGCGAACTGATGCGAAGCATTTGAAGGGTATAGTAAGTCCGTGCAAGTGAAGGCGTTGCAGACCCCATAAATTCTATATATTCTTAATTAGCATCAATAGACGAGTCGACACAGCCATGTCCCTTTGTCTGTCCGCCTGTAAATACGTGTGAACTAAAGGATGTCAAAAACTATAAGAGCTATAGAGCTGAAAATTTTTGTCAAAATATGCGTACTATCTGCAGGAAAACCAATAATACTAGTTACCTGGTCAAATTTTGACAATTATACGTTTGAAAAATCAAAATGTCATCAAGAAAACCACAGAAAACGTGGAAAATGCAGACAGGCTTGCAGTCCTTCTTAAAAAGTGCGTAGATCATCATCACACCGCATATCGCAAAAAGATCTAAAACTGCACTCGCACAAAACTCTATCGGTGCAAGAAGTTAAGCCCCAGGATGGCCGTCATAGGCTCGACTTCGTAAACCAGGCAACTGATCGCTTCTCGACGTTCTTTTAATTATAAAGTTAAGATGTTGCCAAATCACAGATCCACGTTTCTATATAGTATTTAAGAGTCGGACAGGCACGACTGTAGCATTCTTAGAAATTAGGGAAAGGCCGTAGAGGAGATGGCGTCGGAACCACACAGAGGGTAGGGGTTATTTTCAAAATAGATCCATTTAAATGACTGGAGCGACGCATATTTCCTGGCTATCTAATATAGTTAACTGAATTTGACTGACGGAACAGTGCTTAAGAACTTTGCAAATGACTTTACCCAAAGACAAATTACGTTTTGATCAAAGGTATAGTATTTTGAAATTATTTTGACGCTATAAAGGAGGCGTGATAGAAGAAAAATAAATATGCTTGGTCTATGTTGTTTCTACTAGCTCTTATAAGTGGCCATATCTAGGCTTTGGGACAGACTGAAGGAAAAACGGACGGGCAGACTTACGGATATGTATATATTAATTCCTTTTCTCCGCATGACTTTATTAAAGGTAATTGTTAGAATTCTCTGATGTCTCCTTCCCTATGTTACATATACAAACTTGCCTTAAGGAAACGCCAAACTATTAGTATGCTTTCAAATTAGGGTTCCCTCATCTTCGAAAGCAAAACGTGTGATATGTATTTGATAATGCATACATAAGCTATGCATAGCAAATTTTGTTAATGTGGAAATGATGATGCCCCCACACCTTCAGAAATATTTTGTCTTTATAACGCCATCAACCGTCACTGCATCGATACAAAATTAGCACATATGTTTTGTTGTTTTTTTTAGGAACCCCACCCGACTGATCCGAGATTTATTCATTACGAACAGTTTCTATTCATTTCAAATGAAAAATACTGTCTTTTTTTTTTTGATTCAGTTTATGGTTAGCGTATTACATTTCACGTTTATGAAACTTCAGGTTCCATTATAAACGATAAGTATCTCACAACATTTTTTAAATAGATAAGCCAGTGCGCTGATTGATAGCTGGCCATGTAGATCCATTAGAAGAGTCCATACTATCCATTAGACAAATGCAGTGTGATTAATGATACTTGGAAGTCGAAAAGCTAAGCCGACCACACAACATTTAATCAAATATACCAAAATAAATATTGTTAAGTGGTCAAATGCTGGGCCGATTTTGCATTGTAGGTTTCATTGGATTGACTCATAAAAAAATATTTTTCTTGTACGAATTTATTTAAAAATTGAGCGTCAGTTCTTTTAGGTCGAAATATTTCTGCTATCACTTTGGTTTGCTCAATAACGAGCTTCTTGAATGAATGGTACACGTACATATGAATGTGCACTTACTTATGTTTCCACTATTTTTGCTCAGGCTCTTGGTTTTCAACAAGACACAAATCTATACGGCCAATTTCAACGAGACCTTAAACACCAAAACGCATTCACGGCATTAGAAATATATAAGGATAGAACCACAGTATTATAGAAATTGCAACGTATGCTATATATACATCAGTAGTTTCTCCGGGTTGAAATGACGTTTTGGTGGTAGAGGAGCCACCCACTTTAGTATATTAATTGTTAATGTTGCGATCTGTTTCTGTTTTAATTGTTCCTGAAGCTTTTGTTGTTACTGGTGACTTTGCCAATTCTAATCGTGCTGAAAACTTGTTTTGCGTCTGACACCATCAAACCCATAGACAGTTTCATCGGTAGCAGTGACACGAGGATTTTAGTACATGACAAGCAGGAGCAATAATTTACAAAAGCTGCGTGCACAAGCTGCATTGCTACGTCCACGGCTGCATTGCACAGACAACCATGGATGCACGACACCCTTCCTTGTCAACCAAATGGAAGGGTTGAGGTAGGCCCAACTTAATTCCAGCCCATTCACTCCGGCACATTTTGTCAAGCTGTACTAAGCTCTCTATGTCCTCTGACATTTTGGGTTTCGGGTTGCCGTCGGCATGTATTCTTGACTAGTATCTTTAATTACACTTTATATTCGTCGAGCTTCCAACACTCTTTCCACTAAAAGCATAGGCGGCAGCTGTGAATGTTCTTAAGGAATTTTCCTTTAACTATTTTGAGCAAATTTGTGTCCTTTGGCATTTTCTAATAAAGTGTAAAAATGTTTAATGAATATGGAAATTTGACAAAATTGAATAAGATTTGATGTGAATTTATTGTTTTTCTTTTTGGTCAGAATACGAGTAACCCAAGAAAAATTATAAATGCAAAAATATTTAAAATTTTTAATATAGCCTTAACAACTTGTCGAACGAGACCCAATAAAATGCGAATTGACAAAAAATTGTAAGTTCAAATTGGCTTGATTTATTGGAACTAACGCAGAGACCAAACATACAGGAAGACAAGACAATACTCGGACACTTAACTTCAACTTTTTATACCCTGTACCATATGGTACAAAGGGTATATGAGGTTTGTGCAAGCCGAAAACGTATGTAACATACAGAAGGAGACATCGGTGACCTCCGAAAGTTACCTAAAGTATGATCAGGGTGACTAAAGAAGTCGGAAGTTTTACACAGTTCCCAATCATTGTATCTATCATATACCTCCCATCGGACAGATAGGTCAAAAAAACGTGTTTTGCGCAAAATTCGTTGTGTTTCGTTTGTTTGTGAAGATATCGTAACCAAATTTGGCCGTCGGAAGTTTTTAAAACTTCCCGATCACTGTACTGTACAGCTCCCGTAGGACCGATCGATCACAAGAAAGTTTTTAGGACATAACTTGGTTGTTTATAAAGTTATAGGAACTTAATTTGGCATTCGGAAATTTTTAGAGTTCCCCAGCACTGTATCAAATTTGATCAAAATCTTGACTATATACATATATATATATATTAGGGCGGGTCAGTTTGTATGGGGCCGAAAAAACATTCTGCGGCTCACGGAGATTTGATTTTTTGGGTCAATCTAAGCAACTTTGTCCATCAAACTATGGGTCAAAAATGAATTTCGAGTCGCCCATTTTTTCAAAATAGGTTTTTTTTTCCAAATATTCAAAAATCGACTTAGACATTACATCGAAAAAGCCAAACAACGCTATTTTTTCTCAAGCCAACTGTGTAATTGGGGGTTTTTGGAGTCGAGGAATCCATTTTTAACATATATTTTTAATTTTGGGCGCCACCCGAGGGGGGTTTAATGTATTTTTTTTCCGTTTTGTTTTTAATTGACAAAATGTTGCGAAAATCGACGAATATTTCACTTTTTCATAGTGCAATCTCAAATTTGAATATTCGCAAAATATTCAACGTTGAAAAATGGAAGTAGTGGGTATTTTAAGGGCGTACTCTTTGGCGACGTGCACAAACTATATTCAATTATGACAAACAATCGCTTTTTTGATTTATACTTATCAATAAAGAAATAATTCCCTTTTATTTTTTTTTTTTTCAAAATTTCAACTAAATACATATATAAGTATGTGTATTTACACGGAAAGACGAATATTAGAAAAGAATCCAGATAAGTAGGGGTTCTTTCACGGCTTTCTAATGTCACCATCATAACTTTTTCACGATTCTGTTCAAAAACATGTTTCAACACCTTACACAACAACTGAACGTGGCTTTCGATTTGGGGTCAGGCAGCGGTGTATCATTGCCTTCTCTATGTTGCCGTAGGTGTTCACAAGGAATATTTAAAGTAAATGGTGGCTCGAATATGATTGAATTATTATTCAGGTCAATCATATTGAATTGCAATTTAAATTTATTGTAGGTTCTATATAAATTCTCAGTTGCTTCGGATCTTCCACATGCTTACGGTAGTGTACAATTTTTTTTAGAGCTAAGTCGCGTATTTTTCGATCACCTTCAAACAACATTGCTATTAAGACGTTCTTCGAGTCGGTAAAAGATGCGTTGTTTTTAACAACATTATTTACAATGTGTCTCAAATTCGAATCTAAGTATTGAGTCCAACGAATTTTCAAAATAAAACACTACCGTACACGACAGAGTTGTAATGCTTAATATTTCAGATCGTTAAAATGGAGAAGACACATACACTAATGCATTGGCCTGTTGGCCAGAATGCAAAAAAATTTCGCACGGAATGACAAAATCATATATTTGGGATATCCCATTTGGGATTTTTTTTACATGGTTTTGTCATTCCGTGCGAAATTTTTTTGCATTCTGCGTATAGGCCTTAAACAACCAAAAATCAGTTGAATTTTGCAACAAACACGTTTTTTGGGGCTATATGGTATAGCCAATTGATTTTGATCAAATTTCTTGCAGTGCTGGGGACCGCTAAAAAACCGCCAAACACCAAATTTGATTACGATATCTTTATAAAGCAACAAAACACAACGAATATCGTAGAAAAAACGATTTTTTGACCGATCGGCCCTATGGGAGCTATATGATACAGTCAATCGATTTTGATCAAATTTTATAAGGTGCTTGGAAACTCTACAAAATTTCCGAATGCCCACTTTGGTTACGATATCTTCATTAACAAACGAAACAAAACGAATTTTGCACAAAACACTGTTTTTGGACCGATCGGTCCTTTGGGAGATATAGTACACCGACTTTTATAAAATTTGTTACAGTGCTTGGAAACTATAAAAAAGTGAAATATTCGTAGATTTTCGCAACTTTTTGTCAATTTAAAAAAAAAAAGATTAAAAATTAAAAAAATACACAAGAGATGTCAAAAATGGATTCCTCGACCCCAAAAAACCCCCAAATACACATTTGGTTAGGGAAAAAAAAACGTTTTTTGGCCTTGTAAATGGAAGATCTAAGTCGATTTTTGAATATTTTAATAAAATTCTATTTTGAAAAAGTGGGCGACTCGAATTTCATAGTTCATCCATAGTTTCTTGGGCAAAATTGCTTAGAATTACCAAAGAATCAAAATCGCTGTGAGCCTTTATACCAAAAAAAATTGACCCACCCTAATATATATATGTTTAAAATGTAAATGTAATCGTTTGCTTGTTTCTTAGGCTCAATTGAGTCTGCAAACCAAGCTCGGTGGCTCTCTTTTGCTATACCCTGGCCTAAAAAAGTTCTTGCAAATGTATAGAACGACCAGAAGGAGGCGTGGCTGGTCCTATAATGTTATATACTCTTGATCAGTATCAACAGACGAGTGATAAAGCAATATCTCTCTGGCTGTCCGTATGAACAATATGATCTCACAATATCTTAACAAGTTCCGGCGTAGAGAGTTTTTCGGTTGCCCGTTCAAATGATGCAAAAAATTTAAAAATCAGATAAAAACTTCAAAGTTATAGGAAAATTGCGAAGTTTTTGAATGCCCCACCATAAAAGTTACAGAAACCGATATGTAGGGAAAAATAAATTATGCCTTATTTGCCTTTAAGATTCTTTCAAAACTGCGGAAATTGCGTTGGCTCGGGGTATTTTCGGGCAGGCGCAACTGTAGCATTCTCAAATTCATAGAAATTAGGGAAAGTGCAGGGGATATTTTGGTCCGGATGTCTCGAATTGGATATAGAAAGCCTTATGGGTGTTGGCGTGCGAGGCACGTCGCACAGTGGTCGATTTTGTCCATCTAGCGGAAGAAAATTAATATCTTCCAAAAAAATCAACCTATATTCTTTAAATTTGGCGTGGAGAACAATTTTAGGCAATAATAATATAATGCTACCATATAAACCGAAATCGGTTCCGATGCCATATATCCCGAAATCTGTTTTGGCCATATCTCCGCCAAACATCAACAAACTCTACTAGAGGAGGACGGAGCAAGATATTGATACAATTCATCTTCTGAGAAACTGGTAAGGTTTCATGTGTCCAGTCTCCTAATCAAGGTATTCATACACGGCTCAATCGCTACACAAGATTATGATGAGCATTTTGATACAAAGGACTGCCACGCCCCTTTCTGATTGTTACATACATTGCACAAATCTAATATACCCTTTATACCCAGAGGGACAGGGTATAAAAATAAAGATACTAAAAAAAAAATTTTATTGATAACGTTTGGTTACGATATCTTCATTAACAAACGAATTATGCCCTAATCGAAACTTCCGGTTTCAAAATTTGGTTACGATATTCATATTAATAAGCAAACGAACAACAAATGAAATATGCCTTAAAAACGTTTTCTTGATCAAAGTTTCGTATAGTAGTTGGGTGATTGGGAACTCTACAAACCTTTCGATTTTTATTACGATATCTTCATAAAAAAAATATTTATTCTCTCGAAATTTTTGGTTTTTTGCAAGATTCAGTGTAAACGTAATAGCCTTTTGGGAGCTATATAATATAGCCCCCTTATCAAAAAGAAAAATAAATTGTTTCCCGTGGCACAATAAAGGATCTATTGTCACTAAGATCTAGAAGACATACGGGCACACCTAAATTAATTTCTTTTGTCCTCAAAACCATATTGCAAGTAAGTTTGGATGTATCCGATGTATCTGAATGGTGATAAGCAAATGAGAACAGTTTTTCATACTTAGCACATACTTGCCGAATATAATATAAGTGTGCGAAGCATGTAGCTGCGGAGCCCTCTAGTACACATGTACAAAGTTACTTTTTATTTTTATTGTAATACAACAAATTATATTGTCTGATGTCAATCGAGCTAGGCATTCAAGCCGACTTGAGCAAAATGTTACATTGAAATTGTAATAAAAAATATTAAAATTACGCTCTTAAATTGTTAATGTCAAATTTTTCAACATTCATTGTCTATAAATAATGAAATTTCCATCTAAAAACTTTTGTTTTTTTCGAGTTGTTCTGAGACAAACCAAACTTTCGGACTAAATTCCATAATGTTTATTTTTTCGATATCACAAAAAAATCAAAAGTTTTAAGGGAGTCAAATTTTGACGTTTGGAAGTTTTTTAGAGTTCCCAATTACATCGTAACTATTACCGCAATTGGTCAAAATCGGTTCAACCAAATTTACCAATCGGTAGTCTTGTAAAGTTCTCAAGCCCTGTACCGAAAAATCAATAAGTCAAATTTTGTTTACTATATCATCGGACGAATCGGTTAAAAAAGTCGAAGTGTATTCGGCATTGTGGATAATATTTTGACAAAAAATTAAAGATTATTTCAAGTGACCAAAACTATTCAGTATTTTTTAATGTGTCCCGCAAATAGATTTTGTAATAAAGATTAATAAATCCACAAAGCGATTAAAAACGATGGGCTTGATTAATGGCCGCCATATATTATATGGATAGGTGAAAAATCTTATACTTTTTGAAGACGTTGTTCAACAATGCGATCGTTAAATGGCAGTCGTCTCACACGGTTTATAACTATTAAACACTACGTAAATATATTGAAATATTTTCCACATCTTTGTCGCTGCCGATTACATGAGATGTGATTAATTTTTCCAGCTTTAACAGTGCTGGCATTTGAGAAATTTAATTCTTACAGCAAGTCAATTCGATGGGCTAAATATAATAGTATGCGTCAGGCTGACTTTAAGATACCCTACGTACCATTTTCACATTCTGCATGAAAATTCTTGTGATTTTGGCTTGGAACTATAGGCACCACAGGTGACTGACTCAAAGCTTTTTAAATCGCGCACTTAATTATAAATAATATAAATTTCTTAATTTTTTTTTAAATTTGCATCCAGATTGGAAAAAATATTATTAATATGAATGCTGGAATATTATAATCAAGATTGGTGGAATACCTGTGCCAAGTTACTTCTCAGCTTACTTTCTTGTAACTACCGACCCGTCTGTGTTTTGCCACATTTGTGAATCTGCTTGTGGAAAAGGTGATGCCATCAATTTCGAAATTAAGCCTCATGTGGCCTTAAAATTAGAAATAATTAATTTTCGTGTCAGTGACGATGCCATCCACGAGGGGTCCACTAAGTGGCCATTCATATGAAGAAAGTCACTGTTTGCTGTGGATTCTGCTGCTGGTCTGCATTGGCATCGCCATCACCATCAACGGATAGAGCGTTAGATCATTGGCAGTACATTCGTCCAAATTTAATGTTAAGATTTTGGTCAACATACACCAGGGGGCTTACCCAAGTCGCTGATCTATGTCAATAAGTCGCACTGCTAGAGTCAAAGTTAGGGTAAATTTTTATTCTACGCCTAATGCCATTAAAAGAACTTGTTAATAACCTTTTTATTCGTTAGTCGAGGGGTTGTTTTTAATAATTGGTGTTTGCTATCAAGGTAAGCATTGGAGTTGGTTCTAAATTTCGCTTATTACACTCTCAATTATTATATACTTACACAAAGTTGGCATTCCCGGCATTTTCCAAGAATCACTAAACGCGAGCTGGTATCATGGCATGTTCTAACAATTTCTTATCGACCTTGACGATTGATTGATTGATTATTTTCGCAGAATTTGTTCTAATAATAAACTTTCCTCATGAAAAATAAAATTAAATAATTCTAAAAGGCATTCTATAACAGTAGTTACATTAAGGATGAAAGAATTATGTTAAATGATGAAAAATAGAACGAAAAAAAAAAGATATGAACTACTCCGCGTCCCTAGCCCGTTGGGTAAACTTTTCAACGATATGCACCGACTCACATCATGAAGAGATCATAGACTAGGTTTATAAAAATCAAATAAAAATTAAATATTATATTAAAAAAAAAACCAAAAGAGCATAGGTGGGTCATAATACAGGATAGGTTAAGGATGCTCGAAGAGGCAAATCAAGATAACTTAAGATAGAAGATGCGATAGAAGGTATACACCGATCGAATGACTGTTACTTGTATAAAAGACAGAAGATGGCTATAAGTTACTAACTTAAATGATCACATTCAAAAGCTGTCTCAATAAGTCCATGCCTTCCGTCGATCCATAGGTTCAGAAATCCGTATGTAAACAATCTTCGGAAACTGTAAGACGTAGGGTCACCAAATTTGTCCTAGTGGATCGTAACCTTTATTCCGGTAGAAATTTTGTGTACCAACACTGTGCTAAACTATGTAATAGTGGGTTTATAAAGGATACGAAGATCACTATTTATATTATATATTCTTAATGGAGATGAATGTTGTTTTTCAAGCATGGACACCTTTTTTCTAAACACTTCATCGATTGCTTCTTCAGGGGTAGAAAAAAGTTGACCACGTAGATTATTTTTAATGTCCCGAACAAAACGGCGGAAAGTCAATCAATTCGAGTTTTTTTGACATTATCGTGATGAAGAATGAATTGTCTTACTTGGTTTTATATCCTTTTTTCATTGAACACTTCGAGTGGCATACTCAGGGCCGTAGAGAGAAAATCCGGACCCGGGGGCGACATGACCGGTTCTTTTAAAGAAACAGGCGACCGTTTGCTTCGATGTGCTTCTCCAGCGAAAAACTTTTGCTTGATTCGTAGTGTCGATTGTTGACCAAGATGCATCGCCTGTCAAGACTTTATAAATGTCTTTTGAAGCACCGTGGTTGCGTTTTTATGCCCTATACGTTAAGGTGTAGAGTATTTTAACTTTGTAACCGGATCGATACATTGATAAATGTGAAAAAAAAAACATTGTGAATAAATTTTTGAAGGTAAAGGGAGCTTTATTGACAAAAGGAAGTTGTGGCATAGTTCTTTAAAAGTGTCCTTACAAACTTGGTGGCCTTGGCTGATGTATAAAATTATAATATTTACATAAATTCATAATGGTATAAAGACTAACTTTTAATTTCCGATTTTGTTTATTTCTGGCACATAGTTGGCTTTGTAACACTTTGGATCAAATTATTTAACAGCCGTGAAATTCAGCTGAGTAGTAAGGGAAGCAGACATCGACTTGGGGCAACAAACAACAACATCTTTTGGAAGGTATTTACAATTTTGGATCACAAGCTCTTTTGGTCTATGGGATCTGATGTGATTAATGTCTAAGCCGATACCCGAGTCCGTAAAGAATAAATAATGTGTTACTAAACTAAAATATAATGTCATTTTAATTGCTGGCAAGCAAAAGATTGAGCCAAACATTTGTTCCAAATACTTACAATATTATAATATTTTTATGGTCTAATCCCTAATAAGAAGAAAAACAAAGGAGTAAACAAACGATTTTGCTGACATAATATGTATTTTTATTAAACGATTATAGAATTAATTACATTGGATTCATTATGTTTAATAAGTATTAAAAAGACAATTAAATATTAAATGTATCACAGATTATTATCTTAATTTTATTATTAAATATGTATATAGTTTTTTCTAAAAAAGAAAGTTTAACGACAGCATTGCATCGAAACGAATATATGTATGTTTAATTAATTATTTGCAAAACTTTTTTAAAAAATACTATTAGATAAAACAAAAATGTTTTTGCACGACCCCTTTGGCCATTTAGTTAGTAAAACCGTGTTAACCTAAAATAAAAAATCTGTGTTACAACTTTTAAGAGATGCTTAGATTTGAACGTACCTAATGCAATTATATGCCCATCAAATTGGTACATATAAAAGTTTATCTAAGCAGATACTACAAATTCAGCAAACGCAAATGGATTTCTGAAAAATTATGTTTCTGTCAACCTATAGTTTGTACATATTTTTTTTCGTAACAGCAAAAGCTTACCTGTTTGTATTTTGTTTTAAAGTATCGTTACTGGTATAGTTTAAAGCTTCATCTTTAGCCTTATATGCCTTTACCTCCATTGGGGGACTCACTGGGAAGGTAGTTTCTGCGTTAAAATTGTTAGTGTTGCGACAAGTAGCGGTCGTAAGGGCTTGAGAAACAATAGGTAGAATATTCGAGGTTGCGTTCATAACCTTCAAATTCGGTGGAGTTTGGGGTGGAGTATCGGGATGGGCTTCGGGAAACCCCATCGCCTGATCCGCCGCGTGCAGAGGCAGATGTGGCTGTAATCCCGTACCCAAGCACTGTTGGATTGCCTGGGTATTGGGCTTTGTCACTGTAGGGACCATAGACATGTGAGAGCCTGCTGAACTGCTGCTGCTGTAAATGTTGGGATGGTACAGTGCACTGTTCGCGTTGTGTAGCTGTTGCGTGGTTGCCCCTAGAAACCCCCCGTAAGATGTAGTGTGAGCCCTCAAGTAAGGGGTTCCGTTTAAAAAAGGACTGTCTACCACTGAAACCCGCTGCTGATCTTCCCGATGTTGTCTTAAATTTAGCGTTGGGTCCGCATGATGTGATAATGGTACCACCTGATCCTGACCTTGGCCCATAAAAGCTGGCGGCGGTGATTTGCAAGCAACTGTATCGGCTAAGCTCCATATTTTAGGTTTCGAAGCTGGAATAGGCATACCGCATTCCGCATCAACCTGAGTTTTTTGTTCTATTTGTTGCTTGTTAGCTATACTACTGCCTCCGGACTGAAATTCGCCAGATAAAATAACCTGTTGAGGATGGTAGTATGCAAGATGCTGATGATGATACGGATGAAAGCTGTGCCGGTTGCTAACAACGTCACTGTGTTTACTTTGTGAAGCGTGTCCAAAGCTGGCAAAAATTAAGTTCGCTTGGCTTTGGCTTTTTTGATCGTCAGTCAGCTCCTCCTCATCTTTGGATTCATCTGTATCACAATTTAATAAATTGAAATGTTATGACCATTGTTGAACCCTACTTGTAAGTGTGTGTACCTTTATCTCGACTAAAAGCGTGCAATTCCTTTTTGGATTCAAAGTCTTCACCTTCCTTTTCCTCATCCGACACCTGTCCATCGTCATCATCATCGGTACGATTCTTCGGCTCCCACGTCATCTTATTCTCCTTTTTTAATCGACGTCGCGCGTTGGCAAACCAGGTTGAGACTTGCGTCAAGGTCATTTTGGTAATTATGGCAAGCATTATTTTCTCACCCTTTGTAGGGTATGGGTTTTTTTTATGCTCATTTAGCCACGCCTTTAATGTAGCTGTCGATTCCCGGGTGGCGTTTTTACGACGAGCGGCTAGGTCGTAGCTGGCACCATACCTGTAAGAGGAAATATTAAAAAGTTTTCAGCTCATGCATATTACAATAAAACAGAATAAAAACGAGTGTATTAAAATGTTTAAAGATGGTATACTGCAAATGCACACATCTCCAACCAATCATCCACCATTTAGAATTAAGTACGACACCACGTCAAAATATATTAAACATACTTGTAGAACAGCAGACGTAAACAAACAGTTACTAACAGTAATAAATACGACAAGCTTTAGGAATGTGGACGTTACTCGGAGCACGGAAGCAGTACGCGTTGATATATATTTTTATGGTTGATGTGGTTTGCAGTAACTTCCACCCAGTACTGCAATTGCTTAATGGGTCTGTATGCCATGGCGTTGCTTAGTCTAGTTTGGGGCTTTGTATGTTTTCTGTTTCATCTTCACGACGCTCTATAATAGAATTTGACTGTTCCGAAGATTCGTCGAAAATGTGCCTTAACAAAAATTGTATTGCATGATTTGTTAAATAAAGTATTTGCGGACCCTTCCTAAAACTAGAGTGAAGTGTCTCTAACCTCCGCCTGCCCTTGGCACGGATTTGCTACGAATTTAAATCTAAAAATTTGGTGAATTTTTTATAGTGGTTTCCCCTGCCCATTATAAACGTAAACCCTTCAGTTCTTTCCGTTTGTATGTGTCGTTAGCATAGAAAATAAGCATAGCCCGTACCTACTTTTGGTGATCAAATTATCCAAAACATTCAAGAGTGTTTTCTTTAATTATCTAAAAAAATTGTTTAGATGATCCCCAGGATCCCCTTTTGGAGACACATACCTCAAAACGGCGAATATAACTTTTCATTAATCCTCTTATATTACACAGTATACACAAAAAGAGATTCAAGTCGATAAAATGGCATAACGCCTATACAAATACAAGATTCGTCCCTGCAATTTCTACGCTCAGTGGCTAAGTAACTCAAAATGGTAAAATGTTTTTTCTTTAATCCCGAAATAAAGTTCCTTCTGCTTATCTTTTTTCAGTAGAAGCAATGGAAGTTAATTTAGTACATAAGGAGAAAAATATATTAATTTAAAAATGTGGACTTAAAATTGTATATAAGGAAAAGCGTATTTTAAAACCAAGTTGGATGGTTATTTTATTTTGAAGCTTTGTGTGTTCAAAATGATATCTGTCAATGGCTAGTTTTACAGACGTTTCAATGCCAATGTTGTTTTTTAGAATTTAGATGAATTGTTTTAAAAACAGAACACCATTAAAAAGAAATGTGTTTTGTTTTATTTTAAATATTAATCTTTAAATTTAATGAAAATGGATTATTGGAACGCTGAGACAAGAATTTGGATTGACCGCCGCTATCATGCATTGGAGTCCGTTAAATTGGCACAAAGAGAAAATAGGAGCACGTTTGGCGGCACTCCTCCGAGCAGATGGACTATAACGATGCTCGTTAATAGTTTTTCCACACAATCCCAAGAAGACCTTATCATCGAAACTTTGAAGTTCTGATGAATGAAACTATCGTTGCTGTAAAAGCCAATCCCAGAGTTTCGACAAAAAGATTATCTGCTCCCATGGCCGACAGACACTGCAGACAATTATGCACAAAGATTTGAGCTTATTTCATTATAAAATTCAAATGACAACCATCTTGAATGCAGCAGACTTGCCGATTCACTTGGAATTTTTTCCGGAAGTTCCTTCAAATGGTTGAAGACGTCGAAAACATCCTCAATCGCATTATTACCTATGTCTGATCTAAACGGCACTGCTAATAAACCAAATTGTCGAATATGGAGTGATTTGAGCCCACAGATACTCCCTGAGACGGGTTTGCATCCACTTCGCGTCACTGTGTGGCGTGCAGTTTCATCAAGGTGCATTGTCGGGCCTTACTATTTTGAAGGGAACGATGTTACTGTTACGGTCACTGCAGATCGTTACTTAAAGATGTTGAAGGAGTTTTTTATCCAGAACTACGCCGAAAGAGAAACGCTTTCTACTCCTGTGTGGTTTCAACTAGATAGTTCAAGTCCTCACATAGCCAGGCCCGTTTTGACAAAATTACAGCGAAAATTCTCCAATGAGTTGATTTCAAGAAAGTCCATATTCCGTTGGTCCACCAGGTCTCCGGACCTTACGGCGCCTGATTTTTTCCTTTGGGGCCATTGCAAAGTAAAACCAACCAATTTGATTGATTTAAAGCAGTCCATCCGAACGACAATTGAGACAACTTCCGCTGCAACCCTTCAGGCAGTCATGAACAACTTTTTGCTAAGATGTCGCACATGCGTCAATGAGCGTGGAGGCCATTTATGTTAAATTTCATTATTTTTAAGACAAATTAAGAAAACTTAATAAAAATGTATTATCTTTCAAAAAGTTATTAGTTTACAATGCAGTTTTTTCCATTTTTTTGTTTTTTTTTTTTGCTTTAAGCAGAGACTATTGGTTGGGACCAGTTCATAAATGTGTCATTGCAACGATACTAGGAAAACTCTGTTTTAATTTTTCATAAATGTTCGTGGTGCAACTATACCGATATTCGGAAAGTAAGACGTCTTTACAGAAAGACGTGGAAGAACTGCTAATGATGGTTTAATAAACACCAGGGATTGTAACACATCGTGTTTGAAATTTTGTTTACAATTCACTTGGAGTACGTTATTAGGGTTGGCTGAGTAGGCCGATTCACAAATATAAGCAAAAACGTCTGCGATTTCAGGGTAATTGGGATAGCAAGTATAATTAAAATATAGCGATGCAGGTAACTTGGAAGATTGTCGTGAAGAGTTAAGAAAGTGTAAAATAATTTCTCTAGTGCCAGCTGTCAACAGCGGAAGTGAAGTAATGAACAAAACGTAAATCTATACCTCTTAAAAAATTGAACGATTGTTGCAAAATCTTAAAATTAACTTGCTCCAGAGCTAAGTTATATTCTTATTTGGAATATATTATTACTATTAACCCTTAATCCCCAGAAAAACATACAAAAACTTAAAATGCAAAAGAAAAATTTTTTTTGTGTTTCGTAAGAACAAAAGAATTTTGAAATAAGCTGTAGGCCACTGCTGCCTAGGCGCGATTTGCACAACATCATCCCACCTCTTAAATTTCAGGGTACAATATACATATGTATGTAGGTATATTATATATTCTGCACATATATTTAGCGCTTCTTTACCTATAGGATATACATATGTATTTGCATTTGTCAGTGCAAGAACTGTCCTTTCTGGTGAAACTGAGTACTACAATAAAAAAAAAGGTGGCGTACGTTGGAGTCGGTCGCGGCCGACTTTGAGATACCCTGTTCTATCACATTGCAATCAAATTCTGTATATTGTTAAAAAAAACTTAAAACAACTTTTGATTGCCAAATTTGGCTAGGATATATTTATTAACAACCGAATTATCTATCAGATTTCTCTAGTCACCTAGATCATAATTTGCACAAACTTTATATACGCTTTGTACCTTAAAGAACAGAGTATAAAAAATGTCGTCTAAATCACTTATTTTTATTTTTAAGTAAACCCACACAAGCGTAAGCCTGAAAAGCCTCTCGATGTTTACAAAAATCGAAACTTGTTCACACAAAATGCAACCATTGTTGCCAACAACGAAAACTTATCAGATACAAATATGAAGTTTGTTTTTTTTTATTATTGCTTTTACTCTTCATGTATCAATTTACAGCAGTGTACACATTTTGACAAATAATATCAAACACAAACTATTTGGGCATCCTTGGAAATCATTTGAAGTGTTGCCCCCCTACACAAAAAGGAGAAAAAAAAAACAGACGACTGGCTTAATTTTTGTCCACCAAGTTTGCATTATGGCGGACAACATGGCGTTTATTCGCTCCCTCAGTGAAATCAATTGTTATACAACCCCAACTTGCCTCTCTTAAAAATGAAATGTCCCTCTCTCTTTTGAACGTTTTTAGTTGAGCACTTGATTTTATGGGTTTGTAGCACGCTAACCCCATCCTGCTGGGCGTTTGTTGCATGTCTGGGCGTCCGGATCCAAGTCAATTACCTTGTGTATACATTTGAATCTCTGTGTACTCGTATGTTCACTAGCGTGCAATTAACTGCAATTATTTAGCAGCGTAATAATAAAAAAATTAAATTCTCTCTTAGTATTTGTAGCGCCTAGGCTTTATTCATAAACAATCTACGTTTTTTTCTATATATGTATGTACATAAAAATGCGTATAATGTTTTTTTTTATATCAACTAAATTGTTTGCAATTGGCTTTATTTTTTTAGTTAGAGTGTGTTAACTACAAAAATATAAAATAAAGCTCTTTGTGACACGGGTGAAAATAATATTTATTCCGTATAAATCTGCCTAGCGCTTTAAACTATACTGCCAGGGACGTTTTTTTTCTACAAAAATCTCTTGATTATACCCACATAGCTTTGTAACCGTAATAGAGTCTTTCAAGAAACTTCCATGACATGCTGTATTAATTAAAATCTTGACTTGCTTACCCATAAGCCGACATCGGATCGTAAGAATAATAACCAGTCGAGGGCTGTAGCCCAGGTGAGTTCCATGAGCTCATTTCAGGAGCAGCCGCTGTATCCTTCAATGTGTACGAGTTGTTCTGGAAGAGACACAAATGAGTTTACTCTTTCAGATGATACAAATGAAATTATATTTTTTCAAATTTTTGTATTTTCAAGTTTGCAAAATATAATATATTCCATTCCCACACGAATACATGAATTAAATAAATAAAAAAACACACACAACGGTGATCATTATTTTTGTTTAGCATTGGTAAATTTATATCCCCAAGAAATAACAATCAAATTTACGAGCGACAACTACTGGCCACAGTTGTCGGCAGTTGGACGGACAAGTTAAACAAAAAGGCGGTGAGGATTTACTAAACTCTCAACTCTTTGATATATGACGAGATATTAACATTTTTAATTACCAAAAATCGTGTTCCGTTGATTATTATTTTTTTTTTTCAAAATCAACTACGCTTACTGAAAAGTGACAAATACGATTATCAGAAATGTGTTTATGTAGGCTGGAAAGATATCTTTACACGGACTCTAATACTGGAAAATTAATTAAGCACATCGTATACACGTGAGTAACGATTCTATGCGATGCATATTAGTTTCAGAGACAAAAAATTAAAAAATCTAAATTAAAAATAATATAAACCCTGCAAAACATTTTTAATTTCAATAAATTTCTGTAACGCGATGTCATGTACCGTCATCTTTGACAGTTTTCCAAGCACAATTATATAAATCTTTATATATAAAACAAAGTTGTGTTAGTTACACCGTTTATAAATAGTACTATAACTATTAGTAGTAGTAATTATTAAAACATCGGGAAAATTCACATTAAAAGTGAAATTGACATTATTGACACCGCCACCGAGTTTACGATTGTAGAGAAGGCATATATAGAACACAGCTCAGAGAAAACTTAGAGTTAAGGACTGCAGAGCAGGAGCCAAATATATTCCGCAGATCGCAGAGCAGACAAGTGAAAGATGTTAGGCAAGAAGAGCAAGTAAGTAATACTAGGCAATGAAGAATATTCTGCTGAGAGAGTATAAAGATTTCACCATTACAGAGCAGGATCGTGAAACATTGAAAGTCATGTGTTTAGCCTAGATGTCCTTCCCTGGCAGAACTGTTTATTTTTATATATAATTCCCTGACATGACTATTTAGTCAGTCGCCCCTAGATGGAGCACAAAGGTCTCTATTAATAACTGTTCGAAGAGAACAGGAACCTTCAGTTTATAGCCGAATCCGAACAGCCGTGTCGTCAATTAATAGAGATCTTCTTGGGCAAAAAGCATCTTTGAGCTAGCGATGCCAGTGCTAGGCAAATGTACCAGTGCTACTGCGGGGAACCGAACCATCGCGATGGCTACTTTCATCTGTTTAATTCATTCATATTATATTCTATATATCGGCAGATAAGAAGCCCAAAGATTTCATTAATAAATGGCTGAGATTTAACTGCTTTACCAGAATGTTTGAAAAGCTTAACATTAACAGCATTTGAGGAAAGATTAGTTCACCTCAGTTAGCGTTTATGAGAATTAAGTCATTAGGATATAAAAAACAGAACAGTATCAAAGGAGCCTTTGTAAGCGTTCCTATTCCAATTGCGAATCGTTGCAGCGACCTGCATTGTTTCAGGGTATTTCAAAGTCGGGCAGGACCGACTGAAGCATGCAATGGGAAGAATATAATGGAAATAACGAATTACATTATGTAATAAAGAAGACCGTACGGGGTTTGACGTGTGAAGCACGCAGAGGGCGTAGCACCCTAGTTATATAATATATTCGGAATCCGAATAAGTTAATTATTTTTTATGAAAACAAAAGTTTGCATTTCTTAGTCAAACAAGAAAGAAAGGCAAAAGCTTAGAGTTAAAATATCGGCCAAAATGTGACAGGCTTGAAATATAAGAGAGCCTTTCTACCCTTAAAAGAAACATTTCTCTACCTGCGTAGTCAATAGAAAATAACATAATTTAGACTAAATCTAATCTGTATTACTATCATAAATAAACGAATTATCCATCCATAGCTTTTGCTTTTTTTTGCATGGTGCTCTCAAACAAATGGGAGTTATATAATATAATATATCTAAGAGTTTGGTTCTCTAGCTCCTACCATATCTAAGGTCTAGCCGTTTATAAAGTCGGACAGAGCGACATGGGTATATAGACTTCTCTGGACACCCTTGTTGTACACACACTTAAATAATATATTTTTACAATAGGGTACAGATTATAATAATAAAAAGTAAATGTTTGCAACAAATTTTGTATTTATAAATGCTTATTTAACTGACGATAAGTCTAGATACCAAAATTGAGGATTCTAGACTGTTTCTTATTGTAACAAGGAACAATGTTGATGCAGTTTGTAGGGAAAGGGCTTTAATATTGATACATTTTTCACTATATCTTTCATTCGATATCAATAATAGCACAGTATGCTGCAAAAATTATTTATTATAAGTCTGTCACTAGGAAAACGTTTCAGCATACATTCATTGTACACGTAGTCGGCATGATAAATTCTATTAAAGGGTGACTAGGCAGGCACTGAAGCAAATTTCCAGCTGCGACTATGTTGAAGCCATGTTTTGTTACCACCAATGATTTTGCCTTTCGATAAGCAAAGTATCGAGTTTCGCAAAGAAAGGAAACTGAGAGCTAAAAGGCTTATCTGGACGAACAGAAAGCCTAGACTTAATAAGCTTTCAATGATTAAGTCGAATGATTTGCCAACAAATTAAAGACTCAAATAAAAAAATGTTAATTAGTTAGAGTGCTGCCTGACAGTGGCACTGACTCTTCTTAAAAATTCTCGTTTAACATAAAATATATATCGACGAAACGGTATATGAGTTGTTAAAACAGTTATTTTATTCCAGAAGTTCTCCATAATAATAAACTGTACCTCGATTTATAGCTTATTAGAATTAGGAAGTGCTGCCTCACCTTCGGATCGAGTAATTTTTACATTCAGGATTTCAACGCAACTTGAGATAATGTAATAAGGAACGGCCAATTTAAAATTGTTACTACACTATATTGGAGCTCGAGTAAGTAAAGAAGCATTGCCTACTCCATACAACGTCCTGGGTTGTGCGTTCATTTGATAGCATCAAAAATAAGCATATTCCCTATAGAAACAACACATTTAGCGCCAATTGACACTCTTTGGGGCCAAATAACAAAAAGTAACACTCCTAGTACAAACATTGATCAGCTTAAACCAGGTTCAAAAATCTTAAATATATACGAACTAGTTATGCCAGGACAGATATAGATATAGTAGAGAGGGTCTAAAAATGGATGTACTTTTGACCATATCTTGTAAAGTTTTCACACGATAATAATTTAATTTTAGAATTTTGGCATCATAATATTCGTAGAAACATTATATAGAATCTGTTATGTGGCTTTACCAAGGTCTTTGAAAGCTTAGGTGTATGCCCTGAAATTCTCCTACGAGTTGACGGAAATAAAATTTAACATGAATCCGCACATTTGGTAGGATTGATATTGACTCTAGATCTTTTAGTTCCCGGTATCCAGGTGGTTTAGTTCCCGGTATCCAGGTGGTGAAAGGGATATTCAGGCATGGCTCAAACGCTTCCCAAAACGACGCGTCACGTGCCTTCTCCACGTGGGCAAGAAAAAAATGTATTTTGTTTTCCGTACTCTTTGAAAAGTTAGTGCTGAATAATGAGAGACAAGCAATCTTTGTGTAGAAACTTAATAAACCATGTATAGCAATATACAATTGGAACTTTTTGATGCAAGTGCGGTAAATAAAGTGCAAATTTTTTGCATTTACTTCGAATGTACTTTTTTTAATCAATCACATTTTCTAAATACACAATCCTGTAAAAGACCATGATAACAACGTTTCATTGAAAGATTTTTACTCATGTTTCCAAATTTGATTACCTCAATATAGTTATTGTCCTCAGACAGGTGCTATACTGTGCTTATGAATACGATTAACAGATTAATAGCGTATTGATTATAACATAGTACATAGTACATTCCATATGTATGTATTGAATTTGAACTACACCTTTAAACACAGAAAGGTTTAGCCATAAATTTATGTTAAGCTGCGTATGAAGCATCATGTGTATATTTTGGTGCTCCTTTTTGTCTCTAATATCTAGTAATATATTCGTACGAAGACAAAGACGGACATGCCACTAATGCCTCATCTCAGCTTTTCTTCCATGGTATAATTACCATATATAATTAATAGTTTCGTTCGATGGACAAAAATTAAGGTTTGTCTTACACTTACCAAGGGTGAGTAAAACGCAGAACTTTCAATACCAATGCTTTGGTATGTGCTTTGATCCGTTGAAGGATAAGACGATCCATATACGCCAACACTAGAGGACGGAAGGCGAGAATAACCAGAGAGCGCCAAACGCGCTGAGTCGTATTGACAGGAGCACACAGTTTGGCCAGAGACGGGATTACTAAGTATAAGACGGCCGTGTTCACAACATGGGTTTGTCTTTATAGAAGTCATATCGATCGAGTTGCCGTCCTGGTAGCTATTCCCAGCACGGTTTCCAGACGCTGTTTCAACAGCGGGTGTCCCAACAACGGAGTTTGAGGATTGCGGCACCATTTCAGGACTTAACGCACCCGACGGTACATCTCCAGTTCCTGTTTGTTGGGTAGTGCAATCTGCACCCTCTGCCGAGCTAAGCGACGATGTATTACCGTTTAATGAGCCACCTTCGGCGAGTGCTCCATGTGTAGCTTCTGTTCCACCCGACTGATAAATAAAAAGAATGAAAAATAAAAAATATTAATTTATTGACTTCTGTAACTTTCTTACATTTTTTTTTATGTTCATGCATCTGCTGTATAATAGCGAACAGCATCTAAATTTATCTATTTTAATGTAAAAATGAAAAGGCCTTGGACACTATAAGGGCTTGAAACTTCGGTGTCACATATGTAAGCGAATCGTGTTAACAAACTTGCTATACTGCCAAAGGAGGATAACAGAAGCTCTAATGCATACATATACGAGTATATCCACTAAAATTGACTTTTGAGACGATAACCGATTACAAGTCCAAGCGCGCCATCTCTCCATCGACAATTTTTTTATAAGAAAAGACTACAACCTGCCTGTCATTAATCTGAGTGTGCATTTAAGCCCATCATCCACGTACATATACTGGTTGATTTTGTCCATTTTGGCCTGCTCGCCAATGGCATGCGACCGTCGTTTGCCGCTGGCAATTATTATGCAAAGTCAGCCAAACCCGAGATAGACAGAAAGGCATGAAGGAATACTGAAGAAGGAGTGGCAGAAGAAAAGGCAGTCTAAAGTCTAAAGCTTCTGAAAATTGCCTTAGGACAATCAATGTGATCTTTTATGATGCTTTACTTTCAGATTGCTTTTCTGCTTCCTTTCGTGAAAATATCGATCAACCTATAATTAAGTTAAATAATTTGCTTATGTACAACAACAAATTGGTAGAAGACGATTTACCTGAACCTGGTAGCATCGATGGAGTTGCAGACAGCCGCCTAGCCTATAGGTCAAAAAAGTTGGGGGCAAAGATGTGTGTCAGCAGCAGCTTCTGTTGCAAAAAAAACCCAATGGACTAAAATCAATGCTAAATTTACAATAAGTCTAAGTCATACCATCTTGACCTCGATTTCATATTATATTACATTGCTATTTATATCCATAAGGTCAAGGGTATGATGTTAGGTTTATGCAATGTATTTAACAGGCAGAAGGAGGCGTGGTAGACCAAAAGTCCTTTATACCAAAATAAAATTAGCGATTCAGCTATGCCCGTCTATCCGTATGAGCACCTCGATTTCAGAAAATACAAGGGCAGGAGGTGAAGTTGGTTAACTTTGGTCAATATTTTGCCCCGATTCCCAAATGCGCTGTTTATTATTTCAATAAAACTTAAAACTTGGTACAGATATGCGTCGTATTGCAGCTGTATGTCAAAATTTAACAACATCGAGCAAACGTTATGGTCAAAAATGCGGACGTTAAACAAATAAATATATGAACTTAACAAATTAACCAATACTTATTTCTTTAACTCTAAAACAGTTCAATTTAATGTTAATTCAACTGTCTAAGCCAATTTACTAAAACAAATACACACAGTTTCAAAAATGTTCATTGCGCCGGCTTTGTTTTCTTTGGTTTCCATTTTTAAACCCTGTACCAATAGGCTATAAAGGGTATACTAGCTTTGTGCAATGTATGTAACAGACAGATAAACAAGATTTTTTCCGGAGTTTATTTAACGTGGTATGTTCTTTTGCAGGATTAAAACCACGGTGTTCAAATATGCAACCTGAGTGTACATATAACACAGTGAGTCTGGATTAATGCGCCAAGTAATCCGTCTCTATGAACACCTAGATCTAGGAGACTACAGGAGCTAGAGATACGAAACTTTACCGCATATTTCCTGAGCAGATGAAGTTTATTGAATCATGTCAATATCTTTCCCCGTTCCCCGTAATAGATTTTCGCGGTTTTTAGCTACATCGTTTAATATTTTCATCTGAAACTGAGCGCTCCCCGCCCCCCGGAATCGATTTACTATTTTTTCTCCCACAAACCACAACATATCAACTTGATACTTATCCCCATTTTAAGGTTAAATAACTTCTTTGACGTAACTTTCGATTCTCATCAAAATCGGTACAAATTTACGAAACTTATAGGTATAAATGCACCAAAGAGAAAAAAATTCCAATTGGAAAGTTCTTGCGGGAATAAAATTTTATCGGGAAATAGGTACAGGGTATTACACTGTCGGGCACCGCCTCGACAGTATTACATTTTCTCATTCACATATGTATATTCACTGATGGTGCGTACACTACAATAGTATTCTTTTTTTTTGGATTCTATAAAAATGGGATACTGAAAATTTGAATACACCAAATCCTGTTTTTATACGAAATTACATGAACATGAGCTTCTATGAAAATAAATTGGAAAAGGGGATTCCCTTACAAAATTTCTTAAAGATTAGGTTAATAAAAATATTTTTCTTGAAAATTACAATAAAATATATTCTTTTTATCGTGCTAAATCGAATGGAATTGTGTAAAAAAAAGTTTTTCCTAGACCGTGTAAAAGCAGAATTGGGCGAACTGTAATTGTAAGTACCAAAAAGTACTGTTCAGTACTAAGTGTATAAATAAGTATGGATGTAGCCATGCAGACCTCTAATATGTAATCATCAGGGCCAGCCAACCAGCTCGTTTATTTCAGTTATTTAGTTGGGTTTCGCTTTTTTTGTTAGGTCTGATTTAAAATGGGCAGAATGCCTTTATTACGAGGGTCACTATAAATTGCTATATATTGCACCTTACAAAATCATCTGCCTACTAATAGTGTTGCCATGACGTAAAATATAAATAGTGACTCTCGTATTTATAGTAAACAACTAAAGTTGTTCTTTGCAGAAGTATACAAACTTTCTGCTCTATTGAACAACCGATATTTCTCTTAAAGGTTCATTGACAAAAAATTCAAAGCAGTCATGGTGTTGTTCGACTGAACAGGGTACACCCTTTTTTCCGAGAAAAATGTATATTCATGCATACTTTACTGATGATCTTATAATATTGAACCGATATCAATACTGTTAAAAAGTTAAGGCCAAAAGGCTGCTTAATGCATATGTGACATAAAGTCAAATTTTAACTGCAACTTTTGTTGTTTGTATTTGTCCGATTTTGATTCATAGATGTGTACACACAGTTCTGTCGCATTTCAATTAAAATTAATTAACAGCATAACTTAAAACCACGAAGTTCTAAGACGCTGCAAGAAGTCGAAATGAATCATCAAACCTACAAACTTTTGGTGAAATTCCCCTCGTATGATTTCCGAAATTTAGGTTATTTTTGTATTAGGACCTTATTGTCTGCAACGCGTTCTTTTGCCTGTTACATATGTACATTTGATAAATCTAGACTACTCTTAACCCAATTGGTAGGGTGTATGAAAGTCATAATAAATGGCATTTAGTGAATTTGAAAAAATGATTGATATGGATTGCATCATTTTTACTGCTCATTTTTTTAATTAGTGAAAAATATGTATAGACGGGGAAGAGCTAAAAACTTTAAGATGGGCACCTTCAGCATCCATCTAAAACAATATTCAGCCACTTCTGCCTTTCCAATATTCTGTTCGGCTACAATACCATTTCGAGAAAACCAAACAGACTCTCACGTATTTATAAGAATTATGACAACTGATCTGATAGTCGAGCCCATATTGGGCAGATTTCTGTGTTCCGTGTGCCAATGCATAATTCATGAGCCACAGTAAAAAGAGTTTTTTTTTTTTTTGTAGGTATCCCATGGGAGTACAGAGGAAGCTGCAACTCCTTCCTGTTGAAGGAAGCGCCAACAGCACGACCGCGACGCTGTGGCATGTGAAGTTTAAAGTGGCCCAAGTGAGCAGTTGTCGCTCGATGCACGCTAGTAAAAACAGCGGTCAAGTCATATCTACGTCACTGCATAGATAAGATCAATGGCGCACTACCAGTACGTATCCAATTTCTTTGAATTGCATTTACAGAATTGCTTGCCCGAATGCAATCTAATCTTTGCTTGTATCTGCGTGGTGTATGCACATCCTCTGTATGCCCCAATCTTGGTTATTTTATTTTCTTGCGTAGTTTCGCAGGTTGAAAAAGCGAATTCGATGCACCCGATACAGTAGCTGCTGTAGATAAATCAGATAATGGCGCGATTGAAAGCGCCACATGAATTGTGTTTCAAATATGCAATGTTGCAACCTTGAAAATGTAGATCATATTTAATTTTAATAATAATTTAATTTAAACTGCGCACGCCAAAATTTTGAAAAAATTTTGATTATTTTTTTCAGGATGGTAAGACTGTCTTTGTCATCCATGCCAAGTTGCACGTCAAAATATTCATTAGTGTTTGAGTACGCTTCGTTTTTACAATGTCTGAATTGAATTTTTTGGAAAAAAGGCGTCGCGTTGAAGTGTGTGAAACAATGCTTTCTGACTACATTGACAAGACGAAATGCATAAAAACTGGAGATGAGACTTAGATCTATGCTAACGACCCCCAAACAACGATCAATCGAGCGAAAATCGTGCCAAAGGTGAGGCAAGACCAAAAACACCGCGCCAAAGTCGCTTAAAAACCAAGGTCATGTTGACTGTTTTCTTCAATTACCGTGGTGTTGCGCATTATGAGTTCTTTCCGCCGGGTCAAACAGTCAACTAGGAATATTATTTGAGCATTATGCGTCGCGACGTTTGCGTAAAGCTATTCGCCAAAAGAGGCCAGCATTGTGGCGAGACAACTCATGGTTTTTGCACCATGACAATGCAACGCCTCACACTGCATTGATTTTTCGTGACCATTTGGCCAGAAACTCAACCCATATCGTTCCACAACCACCTTATTCACCTGATATAGCACCATGCGACTTCTGGCTATTCAACAAACTCAAAAAACCGCTCCGGAGACACCGTTTGAGTCAATAGAGGAGATTCAAGCCGTGTCGAAGAGAGAGCTGAAGGCCATCCCGGAAATCCATTTTAACAACTGTTTCGAAGATTGGAAAATCCGTTGGCATAAGTGCATTGTATCAGGGGGAGATTACTTTGAAGACGATGAAATTGATTTGAACGAATAAATAAAGATTTTTCAAACTAAATGCAATGTCTCCTTATTTTTTGGTCACAGTAGTATTTAATTTTAATGCACAATCAATTTTTTTGTTGATCCAAGGACCGTTAGTAATTTAATGTACCACAATATATATTTTAAAACATTTGAATTTATTTTGAACTGTTCTTATTTATTACATACAGCGTATGTGGGCTTAAAAGTAAGGTTAACTCTTTTTCCAGTAACATATGAAAATCCTCAAAGGATTAAAGGCACTGTACTAATTTGCATCAAAAAAAAAAATTTATCTACACATACATATGTAAAAAGGCAGTCATTACGCTATCGTAAGGAACGATGGTAAATAAAAATTTACACCATTTCTTACCAAGCTGGAGCATTTTATTGATTGCCTAACAATGTGTTTACATGTAGTATATTTTGTTTTTTGTTAATCTCAGTCCGTTAAGCTTCAGCGTGCCGTCGGTTGGATTCCCGTGTATGATCTATACTCATTTATTGACCCTTATAATGGTTCATTTTTTTTTTTTTTATACCGCTGTACTAAGGGTATTGCACTGCAATTCTATGCAATGAATGAACTATCATCAGACGAATCGCAGTCTGCCATTGATAACCAAGTTGATTAAGCCATGTCCACAGAGCCGTCGAGAGAAAAGTACGTGCCCGGTGGTGACTATCGTCGGCCCCAACTGCATTGCTTTGTGACAAAAATTTCAAAGTTTTTAATGTTTTTTTCAATAACTACGGCACTTTAAATAAGATGAACAGCCACGCTGGTTAGTTAATCTGGTAGTCTATTGATTCTTTTTAGTGCATCTTCAGTAAAAAGTTGTCTTTTTTGCAATTGTTTTTATAACTATCGCATGTCATCAGCATCTTTAATAAAAATGTCTTCAATTACAGAAAATGTTTTTGGACTAAACGCATTTTTTGACACATATGGCAAACTATTATACTGCAGTTATTCGCATTAAAAACATATGTTTTTTCAAACGATGTAGCTATGACTGCTCAAATCTTAATTATTTTGACCAAAATATATACAGCAATTAGTTTCGCTGCGATTGGTAGAAGCTACACAGCTACAACAAAACTTTGTACCAAAATAATCAGGACAACAAGATAAATCCTTTAAGCCATGTCCGTCCGTCCGGAAATCCATGGACCAACCCAGGTCTGAAAAGGCTAACTTTTTAATACGTTACACAAATTCAATTTATATCTCATTACTTATAGAAGCGCCAACTTCAGTGTAATGCAAGGAAATCAGCAAATCCCAGAATCACAGCAATTTTTCGAGATTAAAGGTTGTAGAAAATCTGTAGAAATTGACTTTAAATTTAAAATTTTAAACATGTGAAACTGTTTTGTGATACAGAGACAAGAACTGTTTCGACCTTGTTTCCCTTCACCCGGAGAAACTCGATAGAAAACGTTTGATATTTAGGTCCACACATTCCTTAAGGCGCATTTGGTGGACTTACATTGCATTACAGCGAAAGTTATGATACATGCAAACATTATATATTTCCACCCCTTTTGTCTACACTTACCAGCAGAAACTATTTACTTACAGACATATAGTATGTATACAAAAACAGGTAATATAAATGTTTTTTGAAGATCTAAGAATAAATGACGGATGTATTGAGTAGGGTAGGGCGCGCTTATAAGCTCACTAAATGAGAGTTTAACCTTAAACGGAGTAACTAAATCTTTTACAAAAAAAACCTCTCCGACAAAAAAGGGGATTACCGATTTTGTTTTTTTTTTATAAAATAACTTGTTAGTTAAGTTAGTGTTTGTGGTATTTGAAATCGAAAATGTGTAAAAATAATTTTAATTGATCACCTGCAAAAGAAACTTATAATTAACATTGTCGCCATAAAGTATGATGAAATAATTTAATTAAGGAATAGCAACCAACAAAAGGAATACCAACACAACGTGGAGCAATCTGTACTGTACGAGTAGACTTAATGACACACTCTTTCTTTTATCAATTAACACGGCTTTTGCAAACAAATTTTTGAATGTTAGCAAAGAGAACATACCTGAGATGCCGACGGAAACCCGCTGTATCCATACTGAGCATAGGCAGCCATTCTTTAGACTTTCAACTTCAATTCACAACAATACTACCGCGGTTTTTTTTCAAGTTATCTCAATATGTTTTCGTAATTCAATAATCGCTTTAACAATATCAATATCTAAATATAATTGCACATAAGAAATTTAGAACAATTTGCAGACTTCGGATTTACACAATACTCGGCGACAAGTTGCAATTTGTTTTTCCATCTAAAACAACTTCTTGCACAAATTCACAATTACTGGGAACTTTTTAAGAATCAGCTTCTTCCAGTCACACTTCAGTTATAATAGGTATTGTTGTTTCAACGCGATATGGCTTAAATTGATAGAGCGACCGACAAATTATTGACAGATTTTTTAACCATCATCAAGAACAGCGACTGACAACAACCACGTCGAGTTAACCACAACAATAGAAACAACAAAAATAAGTAGCCGGCCGACACACAAAACAATCCAAAGATTCAAGCGAACCAAACACGGGACGTCGCTCTCGATGTGCACCTCTGTACGTTTAAGCACGAACTGCTTGCTAGCAGGTCCACAGTGGCTCACGGACGTTACGAAAGCTAATACGAATGAATGTTGTTGCAACATGGTCTGAGCCTCTTTATTTGGTGCTATGGGTACCAGAGTGTGATAGCACTACTGTGCATTGGAAACATGCTCTGGTCCCGCCCTCATCCACAACGGTGGTTGCAATTGACGTTGTCTTATTGTTTCACCAATTTTATGGGCTCTTGAGAAGTGCCCCTCTAATGGAAGTGTGTGGGAACGCACCAATCACAGAGTATCGTGGTCCGTACGATTCGTATGTGTCTTCCGTGTTTCCATTCTGAAGTATCGTTTCCTTTGAATTTCTTCGGCAAGCATTACTTTAAAAACCTCCCTATGAATTGCCCAAAAGCAACTTGATACAAAAATAAAAATGCAAAAACCACCATAACAATTTTCATTAGCTCAATCAGTATCTTAACTGGCTATGTAGGGCACGCCCCTTTGTTTTGTTTGGATATAAGAACGTACCAGGCTATATTTGATCAGAATTTCAGTAATCTGCAATTACTTGTGATCTTTTTTAAAAAAAATATTAATTTTGGGTCATATAAATGTTTATAATTGTTCAAGTAAACACGTACATACGTGCATAAAAAAAATGTACGGACACAGGACGCTTCCTTGGAGGATTGATAACATTTTCAAATTTCACTCACTTAAACTATTAATGTATGCAGATGTCACTCTATCCAAAGTGCTCAAAATTTAAATTTAATAGGCGCTTATTTTAAAGTTCATCTTTCAATGTTTCGGGATATATTATAATAATCTTGAACATTAGCCACTAGGCCACTCTGTTCGAAAGACTTCGGTTTACTGACGATAATTTGACTTGATGGGGATCAAGAAGTTTATCATTTACAGCTAAGAAACATTATAATATCACATCTCTATTGTACAAAACATTTATAAATATTATTGACTTTAATGCAACCCTGAGATTTCGAAAGTCATTCAAATTTAGATGTTCGATCAGCGGTAATAAATTATTTTCCTACTTTGTAAGCTTTTATACTTCTTAGTCTTAAACAATAAGTGAATATTAATTTTGTAATATGAAGCTCTGGGTATGTAAAATGTTAAAATTTAAAAGGTGAATTGTTTTGTGTTTTCAAAAATTTGAGAAAAGTCAACCAACGTGCTACTAAATAAAAGGATTGATAAATATCAAAAGGCATGCGCTATTTCACGCTGGCTTTTTGATTAACTTAATGGGTATGAGGACTTAAGCAAGAAGAAATATGAGAACACTCAAGAAAAATCATTCTAAATGGCTATCATCCGAAATTTTTTTTTTACATTCGATAGCATTAATACTACAACGTCATTTAACAATCCTATAACGTCAGAAGCATGCACCAGGGTTAACATTATAACCTATGTTAGAGCAATGGATTCTTCGGATACTCTAGTATCATTTTTACACCCTGCAAACTTAGTTACAAAAGGAACACTAGATTTGTACAGTGTATGTAACAGACAGAAGGAGGCATGGCATACCCCAAGTCCTTTCCTCAAGTAACGATTTAGCCCTGTCTGTTGAGATCCGAAACCTTACCAGCTGGTGCGCATAGTCCCTTGGACGATGAAGTTTGTTTAATTATGTAAATATCCGTCCCGTCCAGAAGGATCTAATGAAAGTACAGAGGCAAGCCTGTGTATGTATGCCAACAGATTTCAGGCAGAAGTACTTGCAATAGATAGGTGTATAGACATAATCCTATCTGGGAAGTTATAAGGGCAGAGAAATCGCTATTCTATCGAACAGTCAGGCCGCTATAAACGCGGTGACTGGCTCGAAAATAAACTCAAAGTTGGTTCAGGAAACCAGAGCCAAACTAAACCATCTAGGACAATGGAACAACGTTTCCGTAAGTAGTACAGTAAAAATAGGTTTTGACCTGGAAAAAATTGCACACTGGAATTTCTCTCGCTTAATGTATTAAGGACCATCCAAAAAGTCTAAAACCAAATTGGAGACCTCCTCCCCCCGTAGGGTTTTCCGTTATTTTGACATATGTTTGATCCCATTTATCTCGAAATCTATAAGCCGTACACAAAAACTTCCAAGCCAGAAAATGTTTAAAATTGAATTTAAAATTTTACTGGTACTGGAAGGTATACCCAGAAGTTCCTATTTTAGGCGGCAGAAGGCGCCAAAGTTACTACAACGCAGTTTTTTGTATTTATACCCACCTCCTTGCCCTTTTTTGTTTTTGGCGTGTATCAAAAAATTGTAAATCTTAAAAAAGTACACAAGACTGGTTTTTGAATCATGTAAATATCTCTAGTAGTTTCCACGTTATGATGCTTTAAAGTCTTCCCGTGCCTTGAAAAACAAGCAATGTAACTATGGCTAGCTTTAAGCAAAACTCATATTATAGAAATAAAGAAGATTGCTAAACTTAACTAAACTTATTGCTAAAGTTTCATATTTTCATGAACTTTTCGTGAAGTTATATATTATTGGTGTAATTGGGTACATTTAACAATAGTTTTTAATATGTGTCGGTGCGCAATCACCCCAAACATTAAGAGGTGAGTAAATATGCTTACGTATGGTATATTCCTAAATAATAACATTTTCATTTCAAAGCGACACCCTTAATAGTTACATTAACACTTCTTCAGATAATGACTGTGATCATCATTCTGATGCTAGTTAAGAATTTAATACTAGTAATTAAATAAGACCTTTTTTTAAAAATTTTCATGGATTTTTTTTTTGTGTTTATTGTAAGTTAAAATATAAATTTGCATAAATAATATAAATAAATAGATAAATTAAATAAAACAGCAAGCAAGAATTCACCTGGGATTGGGCGTGTAAGGTTCTGTCTGAGATTTATCTCAGTTCTATTATATACCAAATTTTAAGTCTCCAACTCGATTTTAGAATGTGTCTTTCTAGCCCATTGTGCAATGTTAAGTTATCTAAAATCTTTTTTTTAAGTTAAAAAACACATGCGATTTGTGGATATTTGTCTCCACACTTGGTGAGCATTGTATATAAGCAATTGAGTGCTGTCAAGCAGTTTTATAAAACCGGCAAAGGATCTTAAATAGCTTAAAAGATTAATAATTTCGGGTACAGGGACTGGTGGCAACACTGGTTCAAAGCAAAGTGTTTGTATGTTCAGTATGTTGAACCATTTACACAAATCGGAACGAGTGTAAGCTCTCAGTAAAAACAAATCATGAAAGGAATCGACTTATTAGCTTACTTATTTATCTCCTTCCTCTTATTTGTAAGCTTCTGTATTTGCTGTTCGTGTTGTGTTTGAGCCCACTTTTGAATATTGTTAGCTATCCATTTATTAATTTAAATAAAAATTAAAAAAATAACTATTGCATTGTTAATTGAAACGGATTCCCGTCTTATTTAATAATGCATCCATAACCTGGTTTTGATTACAAGGGATTTCGTTTGTCGAAATTAATATGAGAATGGAGTTGGTCTATCTTTTGAAACTGATGAATATTATTTTCTTTGTGTTAATACCCTATATCGTATGGTACAAAGGGTAGGGGAGAGTGGAGCAAAATGCGCCACTCGGGAAATATTCAACCAGGACTACCGTCACGACAGTGATCGCTGGAGGCTTGAAAATTTTTCCATACATGGCTTTGGTGGAGAGCTCTAAACGTCGGTAAGCGCGTTTTGTTTGCTCGTGGCATTTGTTACTTATTAAAGGAAGAGTTTTTTGAGCACCGCGTCATAAATATGTATTTCGATGAAAGGAAAGAAATATCAACTTTTGGTCAAATTTTTTCATCGGAAAACGAAAATGAAATCGGTTTGGCGAAGTTTTAGGTCGCTTTCGAACCGAGCGTTTTCGACCCGAAAATGTAGCCATGGGGCAAAATGCGCCACGCTTTTCTTTGTTTTATTTCGCAGTGTTACATACAGAGCTCGCAAAAAACGATCAACACCATGGTAGAGTTATACAGGTAAAGTTTTCACTCCACTGAAAGGAGAGCAAGCAAGCTAAAAAAATTCATGCGCACCAAAAAAAAAAAGTGACCACCCGCATAAAATCACAAATTGAAGATAATTGTAATTAATAATTTCCTTGATGTTTTCAAAATAAAACTATTTTATAAAATTGCTAATACAATCTTTTATTTTATGTTTCCCACACTTTTTTCACCAATAGACCACGTGACAATCGCGTTTTCCGGAATGGCGCGTTTTGCCTCAGAATTGCCAAAAATTGTTTGTTATAAAACTCAATACTCGAGGCACTTATGGCAGCTAGAACTGAAATTTGTTTGAGGCAAAGTATAAGACACATATGTGGGCTATAACATAGGGCCAACTGGAGATCCCTTCAGCCCTTCGGCTGCCACAAAAATGCAATAATATCAAAAGTGGCGCATTTTTCCCCACTCACCCATATATTAAGTTTGTACAAGCCGACAATGTATGTAACAAATAGAAGGAGTCGTCGGAGACCCTCCAAAGTTACCTAAAGTATAATCAGGGTGACTAGAGAAGTCGATATACCCATGTCCGTCTGTCGGTCTGTCCTTCTGTCGGTCTGTCCGTTTGTTTGTCTGCCCGTCCGTATGAACGCCTAGATCTTAGAAAGGGTAAGAACTAGAGCAACCTAACTTTCAGATTAGATCCTTTATTGTTCCATTGGTGACAACTTTATTTTATTTTTTCGATATCGGGGTTACATAATATAGCTTCCATAGGGGTGTTTCAGAGGACATCGAAAAAACCAAAAGTCTTAGATAAATAATTCGTTTGTTTGTGGAGATATTGTAACCAAATTTGGAATTCAGAAGTTTTTTAGGGATCTCCAGAATTGTACCAAATTTGATGAGTCGGTAGACTATATCTTATAGCTCCCGAAGGACCGATCGGTCAAAAAACCGTGTTTGGTGCAAATTTCGTTCTGTTTCGTTTGTTTACAAATTTATCGTAACCAAATTTAGTACTTGGAAGACCGATCAATCAAAAAAAGGACATAGCTCAGTTGTTTATAATGATATCAAAATTTGTTATTTGAAAGTATTTTAGAGTTTCCCATCACTGTACCAAATTTAAACAAAATCGGTTGATTATATCATATAGCCCCCATATGACCATATGGTCAAAAAATGTTTGGAGCAAAATTCGAATTTATTTGTTTACTTATAAAAATATCGTAGCCAAATTGGGCAAAGAAGTATCTTTCGGAGTTCGTAAGCAATATATCGGAATTGATTGCAATGGGGTGGTACAGGGTATCGCAAAGTCGCTCGCGCCCGACTTTAACGTACGCCATCTTTTTAATTATAACAAAGCAAAATGGAACACTACAATTGTGTGTATTATAATTAAAGAACGTTTGATAGTACTTACTTAAGTACCTACTTGTAGTATGTGTAAATGTCATAAATGCACCAATTATTCCAATACGCCTCTTAATATAAAATACATTTAATAATAATTATTATATTAATATTGATCCTTGTAATGAACAATTACTGCCACCAAAATATTTTTTTTTGTTACTATACCATTTTTTTTTATATTCATTTTATTTATACATTTAGTTTATTTTTTTGTAAATTTTATTAATTAGTTAATTTTGTCAATGGCTTAGTTTAGTTATTCTACGATCTTTTGCCTCACTGTTATACGCAATTTAAATGTAACGTATAACTTAGCTAAGACACCAACCAAGGTCACAAAGCTTTTAGCGCTGCCTAAGTCAACCCTATGACACT